>JASAMY010002901.1:0-70207 GCA_030248085.1 Paralinhomoeus sp. GSCO2_6
TTTTCTGTTTGTGCAGAGTGCTGGTGAATTTTACTCGTTTACATGAAAGCGCGGTCAGATATGAACATATTGGTGTACACAACTTCAGATTTCGCGAAGCCTTTCAGTGTGAAAATAACGGTTGATCGATGCCGCCTTGCACAACGACAACGTGTATGCACCATGTGCATACATTGTACCATAAACCTCGTTAATTAGCCACAGTGGACTAATTCTTTCATTTGGGCCATAAGAAGGAAGCTAATTTTCAGGGGTGCCTGTGAATTAGAAATGTGGATATGTGGAAAGCTTTGGTGGTGCAAAACACATGGAAGGGATTTTGTATTTGCACATGCACTACAGTATGTACTCACTGGGCGCGCGCGCGCGCACGCACGCACGCACGAACGCACGCACGCATGCGCGCACGCACGCACACACACACACACACACACACACACACACACACACACACACACACACACACACACACACACACACACACACACACACGCCCTGGGCGTTCATCCTCCTTCCAAACTGGGTCTTCATTGGAGTGGATCGTTCATTGGTGGGGGATGGTTGGTGAATGATTCATTCGGCCACTCATAATTAGCCCCTCACGAAATAACCCACCATCTCCTGTCCAATTTTTTTGGTGTTGGATTTGTGTGTGTGTGTGTGTATCTGTCTGTGTGTGTGTGTGTGTGTGCTTGTGCTTGTGCTTGTACAATTTTTTGTTGTTGGATTAGGTTGCAACGCTAGGAGGCTGTCAATGGACCATATAGCCTACCCATCTCCATGACACCTTCCAGTCTCGAGCCACGTAAATAACCAAAGACATTCAGAAGAACGCCATCTGTAATCTAGGGCAGCGACAACAAGACAAATTCCATGGATAGGGAAAGACTCGTTTTTAGTGGTTCCACCATTGAGAATCGAACCCAGGACCGTGCGCGCAAGACGCCGATTCTCCACCACTACGCCATCTGCTGCCCATGCTTGTACAGGGTTTTTATATGGCCAAAATTTGTCGTCGAATAACTTGGGCTGTGATAGGTCGTTTTGGTCGAAATTTGGAAGGAAGGTAGCTCATGGCTTGCCACTTCTTGTTCTAAGATTTCAGTAAAATCCATTTACATAAGCGACAGTTATGCCACTTTAAGTTGGCATACTTTAAGCGTTATTTTCACACAAAAAGGCATCGTGAAATTCAAAGTTTTTTATGCCAATATGTACGCCTTGGATAGCGCTTTCATATCAGCGAATAAAATTCTGTAGCACTCTGCACACACAGAAAAAATTGCAAAAAAAAAACGAAACTGAAAAAATTATTTTTTGTATAACTCGTCACCTGGTTAATACAGAGTGATGCAAGTTGGCTTGTGCGTTGGCATACCTATGCCTAATGTACTGTAAAAGTTTCAAAAAGTTTCCGCTTAATTTGTAAATTTTATAGAAAATTCAATTTTTACCCTTTAAATGACCATAACTCTCTATATCTGCTATGTAGCGGAGTGAGTCAATGTAATGAAATGCTTATATTTAGATACCCCTTAACATAGATTAGAATGAGAAACAAATTCAAAGGTCGGAAAAGTTTGTCCCTTTTTGGTTGAACAAAGGTCGATCCTCTCAGACAGCGTCTCTTAAACTCTTCCTTGTTTTCAATTTCGGCAAATTTCCTAGTCGCTTTACCCTTATGCGAATACCGACAAATTCTTTGAGGGTGACGGCTATAGTAAAGCGTGACTACGGTAGCGCGCGCGTTCAACACGAGACCGCTGAAGACCGATGAAGACCGGAGCAAATGTTCAAAGGTCCCAACATCGTCGGTCTCGGTCTCGGTCTCGGTCTTCGCATCGGTCTTGGCTGTTTAGCATGGGAAGACCGAGACCGAGACCGAGACCGAGACCGATGGGAAGACCGTTAATTGTGAATCAGCCTTAAGCTAAAGCCTAAGCAAAAACCTAAGCCTAAGCCTAAGCCTAAGCTAAAGCCTAAGCAAAAACCTAAGCCTAAGCCTAAGCAAAGCCTAAGCAAAAACCTAAGCCTAAGCAAAGCCTAAGCCTAAGCCCAACTTTAAGCCAAGAAAAAGCCGCGAGTCAACTTGCTTGCATACATCACCTGCTTGCATGCCTGCATCCTTTATCACATACAACGTGTGCTGCATTTAACGTATGCTGCATTTAACTGACACCACGCCACATACAACGTGTGCTGCATTTAACGTATGCTGCATTTAACTGACACCACGCGGTGGATAGGCTTTCCCCTAATAGATAGAGCGTTCCCCTAATGCCCGCAATTTTAAAATATCTACGTTTATGCCGCTTACAAGCGACACACTCCAATCGTCGCAGTTTAATTAAATGCAACTCAATCTTCTTACTAATTAATTCTAATTAATTCTTTATTCTTAATTCTTAATTACTAATTAATTCTTTATTCTTTCTTCTCAAACGCACTAAGTAGTAAGGAAGGAGCTCATGCGCATTGCACTAGCTGGCACACGTTACCGACACGACAACATTGGCAACAACAACACAAAAATGGCACAGCTACATTGCCGCGACGACGAATGAGATGCCCGCAGAAACTTCGCATGCATTCTGCAGGGGACGCGCTCAGTTCGTTAGAAGCTAGAACCCGTACGCCCGTTTCCGTAAAAGAAATGAATGAACTGATGATGGTCGTGATCAAGCCGGTTCTTCGTCAGGTAGTCGAAGTCTGACGAGAAGCGGTCGGCGTAGCCGGCTCGAGACGACTTAGCCCAGGGAGCGGGAAGCAGTCGCCGCAGCGACCGTCGTCCGTCGCCTTCTGGGCTGGATCAGATGCTGAAGACCGCTGAGTGGCGAGAGTGTGGAAGGCGTCCGGCGGCGCCATTCGACTGCTGGTGGGCTTGTGACGACCACCGACTGGCGGAATGGGGCCGCCCAGAAGTGCAGCTGCCCAGACAGCCCGCCCGCCGACGCGCCGTCCAGCACCGCGCTCTTCTTGATGAACACCACACTGAACATTCAGAACCCAGTTGCCTGGTGCTGACACCGAGGCAATCGAGTCCGCTGGCAAGGACGCACCTGGAAGCCTGGTGCGAGACCTACTTGACCGCCGTGCGCAGCTCGTACTCGTACGGAGTGGGCGGCCGCGCGCGCGTCCAGCTCGCTCTCGGCCGCCGACAGAGCAGTCACGCTGGGCGTTGACGAGTGACGACGAGCCGTGTTACTGGGCCGGCTCCGGCTAGCGTGTCGGTCGGCGGCTCTTGTCGACACCGCCGTGCCGACCGTCCGCTCCGGCACGGCCTGTTGGCCAGAAGACGGAGCGCTGCGACACCGCGTCCAGACTTGAGTTGACGAAACGAGACGACGGTTCACGAAGGGTCGCCAGGGATGAACGAGCGCGCCGACGCGTTGGTGGGTTGCCTAACGGGCCGGCTGTCGTCGTACGGCATCACACACTTGTTGGCGACGACTTACGCTGCAGACGAAGGCCCAGACGCTGTCGACACGTCTCGCCCGCCCGGTGGCTCTTGATTGACGTCGAGTCGGCAACGATGCACACGGGCGCCGCCGCGTTGCTCGGCCGCCCCGCTGGTCGGCGGCCCTTCTCAATGCTGCCGAAGGAGTCGGCAGAGTCTGGCGAGACGACAGGAGACACACGGCAGCGGCGAAGCGCGCTGTCGACGGACGGCGGCACGCTGTTAACGAGCCGCTATTGACGACGAGACGACACGACCGTTGACGGAGTCGACAGCGATGCACGCGCGCACCGACGCGTTGCCCGGCTGGATAGCGTTTTGGCTGTATCAAGGTACCACACACTTGTTGGCGACGACTTACGCTGCAGACGAATGCCCTGACGCTGTCGGACGGCACCGTGGCTGTTGCTTACAGCGCGTCGACAGCGCTGGCAAACGCGCGCTGCTGCGTTGCGCCGCCCCGCCCGTCGCAGGGGCTTCTTGACGCTGCCGACGGAGTCTTCCGGCAGAGTCTGGTTAGACGACAGGAGACTGACGGCAGCGACGACGCTCGCTGTCGACGGAGGGCGGGACGCTGTGGACGAGTCGCTAGCGGCGCACGGCCGCACCGACGCCTTACTCGGTCGGCCGACGTGTCGGCGGTCCTTGTCGACATTGCCGACGGATCGTGCGGCACAGGCTGGAGGCCGCCGGAAGACGAACAGCAGGCCAGGCGGCAGCAGCAACGACCGTTAACTACGGACAGCCACAGAAAAATTACGAACAAACAATTTAAATTGGCGCCTACAGCATCTCCGCTATTTTCTACAGTATCTCCGCTATTTTCTACAGTATCTCCGGTATTTTCTACAGTATTTTAGGGGAACGTCTCGACACGCACCACGCGGCGGGTTACCGGGCGCGCTTGTGAAACTTGTTGAAGTTGAAAAGCCGAGCTGCATGCATAGCGCAAAGAAGCAGACATGTTCCGAAAGCCATTCCACGTGAAGTCGAACGTCCAGATGCGCAACTCTGACAGGTGTCATGCATGATGATGTCATCGTGCCGAGCCGTATGCTCTATTACAGTTGAAGCGCTGTTGTTTAGGCGCAAATTACGGGAGACGTTTCGACAGTGGTTTCCGTCAGCCGATGAGACGACGAGTGCGGATGTCATACCAGCCAAGGGTGACTTCAGTCAAGTGAAAGTTTTGCTGGCCAGGTTTGTGTTGTGCTCTTCACATTGTACTGCTGATCGAATTCATCGTCTGATCGATCGATCAATTGCGCGCATGTATTGTGCGCCTCGTCCAGTATCACTACAACGATACATAAAAGAACAACACTCTGTCTGCATGCGCAACAGTGTGCATGCGCAGAGTTTCATGTCTGCAATCGACATGGCCCGAGAGACAAGCACGCACCGCATACGGTTGCAGTTGGAGGTAGATGACAGCTTGTGCTGTTTGCAGTGAAGCGGCGGCCTCGTTGTATTGCGCGGGCAGCAAGACTCCGCTGCTAGTCGAATACGAACACTCGCTCTTTCCCACAGGTCAGCAGCATCCCTCTGCTGACGTAATCGCTCTAGAGCAGCGCTTTTTGACACCGATTTCCATTCATTCAGTCTACCTTCTGTGGCAGTACCCTTCGCTCGTCCACAACTTTGTCGTCGAGGAGCCGACCCTGCGTTTCTTGGAAAATGGAGCTGGTACGTGGTTGTGGCAGTATAATAGTCTTTTCATTTAAATAAAAGGTTCTAGACCTGATGTTGCCCGGCGTTTTGCGAGAGGCAGACGACGCCGGACGGTCGGTTGGCACTCTCGGCAGAGGCGCTGTCTGCTCCATATCGGCCCTCTCAGCTGACGGAAAACAACTCATTGGTAAGACGGTTCAAAATCTTGAAATTTCTGTCAGACTGGAAATTGTCGGCGCTGTCGTGTCGTCAGGTCCCGTGGCGGTGGGCTACACGGCCATGTCGAGCATGGAGATGCTGGCGTCGGGCATGCAGGGGAAGGGCGTCGTCATCTTGCACGTTGTCCGTGACGCACTCTGGTCAGTGGGTCTAGCTTGGTGGCAGCAGGTAGGGAATGTTGTGAATAAAGCTGCAGACGCCGCACCTAGGCAGTTCGGAGCCAAGAAGCAGCCTCCCACGACTTCACTGCCGTCTGGAAAGGAGTACAGACGGCAGAAGGAGCTGGGCGCTGAGGACTTTCCCAGTTTGGTAAGGCAAAGGAAGGGCGGGTCGCGCCGTGCGCGCTTGTTGTGATTATTATTTTTTAATTATTGTTATTATTTTCTAGCTGAGCAGCATGTGCGTGGAGGACAGCAAGCCGTCTCAACCGGGTCCATCGTCTGCCGAAGCAGCCGCTGCCGTCAGCCCCGACGAAGTCGTTGCCGAGTCGGAAGCGGCGACGGACGACGCGCCGCCGCCATCTGACGACGTTCAGTCCGCTGAATTGGTGTCTGAGGAGCCGATGGAGTGCCTGCTGCTGCGCTGCTTCTACGCCGCGTTGCTCTATCGACTGCCGAAGTGCGCAGAGGCGACGGTCAGCACTGTAGCTTGCACGGACCTGTTGAGTTGAAGGGAAGAGTTGCCGTTCGACGTGGGTCGCTTCTACACGCAGTGCCTCCTCGCCTGCGTGCCCAGGGGCCGGAAGCTGGAGATGAAGCGCACCTCCTATAAGAAGTTCGGCGCCTTCCTGCAGTTCGTCAACGAGAGGAGAGACGAGCAGCTCGTCGAGGTGGGGACCGAGCAGCTAGCATTGTGCTAGCCAGCTTGCAGTCGAGAGTTGCCTGTCAGCTTGCGGAGCGCAGCAAAGGCGTGCTGGAGCTGACGTCGGTGAACTGGTCGCACGCGGACTTGCTCGAGTTCCGCCTCTCGGACGAGCGCGTCAAAGACGAGCCCCAAGCCGAAGACGACCACCGCTACCGGCCACCGGCGCTAGAGCAGGCATGTTCCGTCCAATGTCTCGCAGTCTACTACATTCTCTTGGTCCCTCCTTCTGGCGAAGAGGCGAGGCGGTGTCGTTCAGGTGTACCTCGCGACCGCGTCGGTGCTGCAGCTGTTGACACTCGCCTCTGGCCGGTCGGTGCTCAAGGGCCAGCCGTTCACCGTGTCCGACATGCGCCAGTTGCTCAGGGACTACGCCGCGGCCAGGGCGAGTTCCCTCCTTTGACTGTCTCGAGAGGGGGGGGGGTGCGGAGTGGTAGGTCAGGAGTGCCGGCTTTCAGAGTCTGTCGCGAGGCGCGACGGTGTCGTTGGACGATCCCTTGCGGGGCGTGGTGGGCAAGGCAGCGTGTGGGGCGTCGTCGATGCGCTGGCAGGACGTGGTGGATCAGCTGACGCGCGTCATGACGGCCGCCTACCGGCTGCGCTGGCCCGACGGCCGCCAGGAGCTGCGCAAGGGCGCCCTGCCCCGCCTCAAGATCGACGTCAAGAAGAGAAACAACAAATGGGTGACCATTGTCGAGAACCTAGAGGTGCGTCAGCGTCGGCGAACCGTGACCCGCCCAATCCCAGTCATGCGTTCCCCTCCCCTTCCCAGAATTTTGCTTTTTCAACCTGTCTAAACTAACTAAAAAGAGAGTATCCCTTCTATTGGGTTTTGACAATAATAACACGCCGAGATAGCGCTACTTCGACCCTATTTTGACCAAAAGTATTTATTTTGACGCTACTTCGATGCGAAAGTTCTCCTTTCTGGCCCACCCACCCACTTTCGGGTTCGGGACACAAACCCGGCCTGAAGCCGAACCCGGTTACGTGAGTGCGCGCGCGCGCGCGTGTGTGTGTGTGTGCGTGTGTGTGTGTGTGTGGGTGGGTGTGTGTGTGGGTGCGTGGGTGTGCGTGCGGTTTCGTGGTCGTGAATGCGTCGCGAAGCGTAGGGAGCGTGGTTGCAGAGCTTCGGTCTGGACGCGACGGCGGTGGCGGAGCGCGTGCGGGTGGGCGTCGCGTGCAGCGCGGTCGTGCAGCCGCCGCCGGCCGGCTCGACAACCGACTCCGTTCAACTGCTCATCCAGGGCAACCAAGTGCGATTCCTGGCCAAGCTCCTCTGCGACGAGTTCGCCATCGACAAGAAGTTCGTCCTGGGCCTCGAGTTGGCCGTCAAAGAGAAGAAGAAATGACACTAGCCTTCTGTGATTCTCGTTCACTAATGCCAATTAACTGTGAGAGAGGCGAGTGGGCTCGCTAGAGAAAACGCTCGCTAGTGTGGCGCTGCTCAAATTGTCCTGGATGCACTGTCGCGTTGGGTCTCGTGCACAATCGCTCCATTCTTCGGCACACACGCACGCAGGCGCGACAAAGACGGCTGCAGTGACGCAACTTGGGTGCGCGCAGGCGCTATGACACGGCCGAGGGTGAGAGGGATTATATATGTCGATGCGAAGCCTGCCCGCCCCTCGTCCAGCTTCAGCAGCTGGCTACTGTATCGACGGCACTAGTGGTGGCTGCTGCAGACCTAGACAACGACAGCTATAAGCACACACGTGTACGAACGCGCCGACCGAAATACCCTTTAGCGTTGCGCGCAATAGGCCCACTGACGGACGGCTAGTGACTTTGAAGTTGTACAGAAAGCGGAACTTGGGTCACTAGCCGGCCGTCAACAGCAGGCCGACGAGAAGCACCCGATATGTCGACACAGACGACAAGGGAACTGTGTGTGCGTGCGTGTGGCGGTGCGCGGGACAAATATCAGAAGCGAGTGGGCGGCGCCACGAGAATACGGCGCCGCGCCATGCCGACAGTGTACTGCGGACAAAACCAGCAGAGAGTGCTACGCGTGAAACAAACGCGCGAACGCATGATCATGAGCCTGTGGTGTGCGTGGAGTCAAGAAACAACAATCGACCGCGGAAAAGAAGAGAACAGCTGAGTAGAGGGCGCGCGATTTGAACATTGTCCGCGAGTGCGCTCGCGCTCGCGCGCGCCGTACCTTTTGGTTCGAAGACGGCATTGGATGCCGTGTGAACCCGTCGTCCACTAGGCGGGGTGGGTGGAAAAGTACAGCTACGACCTCCCGACTACGACAACGTTTTTCGACACTCATTGGCCCGTGCGTCGTGGTCGTCATTACTTACTCTGTTCACTGCATTGCATGCGTTGCGCCTCAGAGGGCGTGCACGGCGGGGTCGTGGAGCTTGGCGGGCGAGAGTTCGAAGGCGACCTCGACGGGCCGGTCGAGGTCGAGGCGGCGCCTGACGGGCAGGTAGACGAGCATCTCGTCGAGCAGACTCTGCCTCAAGCCGTTCTCGCACTTGGGGCGCAGTCGGATCGCCTGCAGCGTGTACGGCCGGCCGTCGGCGCGCGTCGCCTCGCCGAAGCCCGACGGGGCAGCCGCTTCCTCTGGCGCTGGCGCAGCGGTCGAGGCGGCGCCGGCAGTGTCGACGGTCGACTTCTCGGCAGCCGACTTCTCGGCGGCGCGCTCGGCGACGTGCGCGTGCATGGTCTCGACGACGTCGAGCACGGACCGGCGCGCCTCCTCGTCGAGCGCGTTGAACGAGACGGCCAGCTCGTCGCGTCGGTGCGCCGAGTACGTGTGCGTGCGACACGCTTCGCGCGTCTTGAACCAGACGTTGCACTGACTGCAGTGGTAGCGCTTGAACGCTGCAACCGAGACACGTGGCTCAAGCCGAGCCAGCACAACCACAGACGGAGGACGACACGTACCGTTCGCGTGCGCGCCGTCCGAGCCGCTCCCGCCGTCGCTGGTGCGCTTCTCAGGCGAGCGAACGAAATTGGAGAACTTGTGAACTTTCAAATGCTTCTCAAGCGCCGCCGAATGACTGTAGGAGCGAAGGCAAACGTGGCAGCAGAAAGGCCTCTCTTCCGCATCGCCTGAATCGCCTGAATTCCTTGCCGCCTTCGCCCAGCGCACTTGTCGACCGGAAGCTTACGGTCTCCGGCGTCAAAGGAGCCGTCAGGAGCAGCGGAGTCGTCGTGTCGTTGCGGGCTGGACGACGACTGCGCGAGCGCCTTCATCTGCGCGGCCAGCAGTTTCTGCTGGACGTCGCTCGTGTGCGCGGTCACGAGGTGCAGGTTCAGGTGCATGACGCTCTCGAAGGCCGCGCCGCAGAACTCGCACACGTCCGCCGCCGCCGGCGCAGACGAGGACGATGGCTCGTCGACAACCACCGACTGCGCAGGAAGGGTGTCGCGCTAGAAGGAGGCCGAGCACGTTGCCAGGTCAATGAAGCCCAGATGGATGACGACGAGGCGGAACGCACGGAATGCTGGAGCTCGAGACTGGACTGCCGGAAGCTGGCGAGCACGGCGTCCGGCACCTCCTTGGAGTGCTTCTTCACGAGGTGGTCCTGCAGCGCCGCGTTCGTCGGCAGCTGCTTGTCGCAAACGGGACAGATCTCGCGCATGCTGCCACTAAAGATTGAGAAGTGTATTTCAAAGTGTACTCTATTGACTCTACGAGAAGCGGTGGCAGCCAACCGTTTCTCGGACGAACGTACCCAAAGTATGTCATGTCCTGGTCGCTGTCGGTTTTCACGTTGTATTCGTCTTGGACAGTCGACTCTTCCGACTTGCTAGGCTCGCCGACGCCTTCGAGTAGAGGTCCACCGTCGAGCGTGGCGGTGGAGTCGCTGCCGCAGCTGGGCGGAACGCTGGCCGTCGACGGCGCTTTCTCGGGGCTGAGCGAGAAGGGGCCGGCGGCGTCCTGCGCGGTCGGCGGCACGAGGCCGGCGCCCGGCCGCGTCGACACGACGCCGTGCACGGTCTGCTTGTGCTCGCGCATCTCCTCTCGACCGGCGAAGTTCGTCCGACAGAAGCCGCATCTACAGTAGTGAAACGGCGGTGTCGGCGAAACCGATGTCGTCGAAAAAACGACAAGGACCACCACCAACCGGAAGATGAGCGAGCCCTGCTGCTCGCGCTCGCAGGTGTCGATCTTGCCGATGACGAGCTTGTTCTCGTCGATGATGATGTTGTGCATCTTGAGCATGTGCGTGCGAAGGAAGTACTTGTTGCAGAGGGGCTTGTTGCAGATGTCGCAGTAGGTCTTGCTCGTCGCCGACGAGCTCCCGCCTCCGCAGCTTCCGCTCGCGACGCCCTTGGAGGAGGGCGTCGTCTGGGTGGCGCTGAGCGGCGTGCCCACGGTTGGGGTCGACGGCGCCGAACTCTTGGGCGTCACGGCCATGCCCCCGACCGGTTCGAGGCTCTGCTGCTTCGTCGGTGTCACTGGCTCGGCCTTGCCAGCCGCTGCTACGGGCGCCTCGAGCGCCTGCTCGGCAGGGTGCTCTCGGAATTGGTGGGCGGCCAGTAGAAAGGAGGTCTCGAAGCTGCGCGGACAGCGGTCGCAGGGGATGCGCGAGGGCGGCTCGCCGAGGGCCTGGAGCGCGTCGGCAGCGTCGGCGTGCGAGTGGTCAACCATGGCCGCCTGTGCGGCGACGCTGATGATGGCGTCGAGGCTGAGCCGGTTGCTGCCACGACCACTGCCGAGGCTCGACCACGGCGGACGGCAGGACGCCGCAGGCGGTGCGGCCACTGAAGGCTGCGGCGGCGGCAAAGAAGGCGGTCGAGCTGAGCCAGTAACGACCGCTTCTAAATTGATCGACGTTTCAGATGACAAAAGATAAGAGTGTCTGTCTAACGACCGACCGATGCTCTGCTCCCGCTTGGGCTGCTTGCTCGGCGGCGACATGCTGACAATCACCGACGTGTGACCAGAAGGCGCTGGCAGTGGTGGTAGGGGCGCCGGCTGAGACGACGAGGCCTCCGTCGCGACGACCGGAGTCGCGCACTCGAGGTGTCCATTAGTCATCATGGGCGGCGTCTTGGGTGAGCCGGACGACGACTCGCTGACGGCGGGAGCGCTGCCCTCCGCCTCCTTCCACAAGGCCATCCTCTTCCTGTTGGCCGCGATGGCGGGGTCGACGATGCCGTGCTTCTTCTCCATGTGCGTCTTCAGGAAGTACTTGTTGCACAGCTCCTTCTGGCAGATCGTGCAGTAGGCCTCGCGATCGATCGGCTTGTAATTGAGCGACTCGGCCGACTGCTGTGCCATCTTTGCGGGACTGCCGTTTTCCGGTTTGATCGCGGCGAGCGCGCCAACGTCCATGGGCACGCCGAAAGCGGACATGGCGTCGGACATGGCCGAGACGGTCGGCAGCATCAGACCACCACCGGCCAAAGCACGAGCGCTGTCCGACAGCATCGCCGACGGCGGCGGCTGCGCCACGAACGGCTGCTGCTGTTCCAGTGCCGCGGTCGTGGGGCTCTGCTGGAAGGCGGCGCTGACGACGACGGAAGTCGGCACGAGCGCTTGCGGCGGCAGCTGCTGCTGCAGCGACGCGTCCGATGCGATCGCCGACAGACGCTGCTGCACGGCCGAAGGCGAGTCGAAGCACGGCATGGCAGATCCAATCGGGGGGTGAGAGAAGAGCGCATTGGAACCCGCCGACGACAGCCGTCCTGCAATCGCATTGTTCGGCGTTCACACAACAATCCGACTACGATACGCATACGATAGGACTAAGTTATTATCGTACAGCACGTGTTATGCACGTATGCCTGTACACAGCGTACCGAGTCCATTCAACGGGAAAGCCTACCTAGACGACTTCAGGCGTCTGGGTGAAAAAGTTGTGCTTTCCATCCGAACGTTTGCCGTGTCACCGGGGGTTGGCGAGGCAATATTGCGAGACGCGGCAACTGTGAATACCTTTGAGGGAGTAGTCCCTCTGGAGCCTCTGGAGGATCGCGTTGAACTGCAGCTCGCGTCGGTACTTGGCCGCGAGAACCGAGTCAGCCATCGCCATCGACACGGCCTCCATTGGGCGGCGTTTTCGCACGTCTGTCTCTCTGTCAGTCTGGGGTTTCGTCTGACGAAAGCTCGGAGCGCAATTAGTTAGAGACGCGCGGCGTAGGAGAAGGTCGCGAGCGACGTCATCTTTCCCGTTCTAGAAAGCGGTATCATCATCACAACCCCGCACTTCGGTTTCAGTTTGACACTCGCGCGCCGCACCTACTATTCCTGGAGTCAAAACGCCAACCTAGCTGCCTCGGCGCGTCGTCGGCGACAAAAAGTCGACGACGTCGCCATCGTCGTGACACCGAGCAGGCTCCGTCGTGTGGAATTTCAAATGGCTACTCCACTCTCTAGACCGCTGGCTGAGTGGACGCCGGCGGCAGCGGGGCGAGACGGCGCCGCCGCTCTGCACCCCACTGCAACCGAGAAGACAACAAACGCCGTCAGAAAGGCAACGTGCGGCGCCGCTTCGATCGCCGAACAGAGTCCCCATTTTTCGACAACCGTCCCACAAAAAAAAAAACTTTCAAATCGCGCACGAGAATGGAGAGCGCGTGACACCAATTCCATTGGAGCGCCGCCGAACGCCGTCGCGCCGACACATAAAACGGATAAATTTTCGGCGGCTCCGTCCAATTGCGCGAAGCCGTTGTCGGCCGAGTGTCAGTGCGCAGGCGCCGAGGCTTAACGGGATTGAAGCGGGCTCGTACAGCACTCGGTCCGCCAGCGCCCCGACAACAACAAACAAGGGAGCGATTTGAAAGGGCGGCGAGGACGAAGAGCGGCCGCGGCGAAGTTGCAAAGCACTGAGGGACGAAAACCACTGGGCGCGACGACGACGACGAGGAGAGCTGCGGGCGCGAATTGAGTTGAGCGTATGGGTGGAGCGGAGCTGACAAAACCCGTCGCGGACGACTCGACTAGGCAAAACTCGAGTTGCTGGCTGGCGCGCGTGCGTCGCTCTTTGCGGCAGGCGCGGCGCCGTTCGCCGACGACACCGCGGTTCACGCGCCTTGCAAACGAACTGGAATTCTTCAGACGCATCGTTCGCAGCTTAGCGCGATAGAGACAGACGTCAAGGACGCAAAATTCGTCCGGACTGCAAGACGATGCAAGCAAGTGCGGTTTTCGAATTCTTTCGGCGCGAGCGCGCTCACGGCCGGATGCGGCTCGCGGGAGAAGCGCACACGCCGCAGAATTTATGTACGTACGGGCGGGCGGGATGACCGCCGTCGACGCGCGCGGAGCCGCCGATGCCAGACCAGCCGCGATCATGTTTTCAATAGGGGAAGCAAAATTGAGCTACACACGATGTCATAGGGAACGCGACATTTCGAAAGGCAGCTTCAATCAACAGCAAACTCAGAATTCCGAACAAACGACGGCGGTTGACAGCGCGACAACCGGCGAAGCAGCGTCGCTGCCGACAGCGCCGGCGCAGTCGCGTCCGCGATTGCGCAGCCGACAGCGGTCGAGCAACGTTTTCTGCGACGCCGACACGGGCCGCGCGACGCGCGTTCGGATTTCGATTTGAGTGGATTCGGATCGCTACAAGACAAGCGGCCCCAAGCTGGGCACACAAGACAAATAAATTGATGCGCGTCCGCGGGATCGAACGGAATTCAGTAGTTGCCATGCGCCGGAGCCACGCCCAGCAGAAGGGCGCGCGCCGCAGTCGACAGTGAATTTTTACAAAGAAATGGAACACTTAGCGCGCGGTGGAAACAAGTCTGTCGCGAACGACGCCGCCGCGCGTTCGTTCGCCGGGCACAGACGAGCGCCGTCGACGTCGACGCTGCCCGGAGACGAGTTCCCGCCGGTGGACGCGCTCGACTTGACGAATTCATCGTCAATCAACTAGCGCAGTCACGAGCGGCGGCGAGCAAAAAATCGAAACCATTCGGCCGCTGCGTCGATGCGACGCGCAGCCCATGGCGACCTTTCCTCTGGGCGTGTTGCGAATCGGACAGACCCCCAAGGGAATAGTCACCCACGCCTCGCGAGGCTCGGCAAACGTCAAAACGCATCCGTCGACAAAAACTGTTGCATTGGTGTCCTACCCTTTTTCTACGATAGCGCTAGTAGACCGGTATGCAGTGGTGACACCGTTAAATTCACTTGTCAGCTGTGCACGGGCTGCCTATGTACATTATGTGTATACTGTACTGTACTGTACACACAAATTCGCGTACTGTACGAGGCTGCGTTGTCGTCAGACCTGTCGAGATTGGCGGCGCTCCGGCGAGCTGCTGCTGGGCGGCTGCGGCGATGGAAGGCGGGATGGGCAGGCCCACCATCTGGCTCATGGCGAACAGCTGGAGCACGTTGAGCGGCGGCTGAGATTGCTGCTGCTGCTGCTGCTGCGGTGGAGGCGGAGGGGGCAGCTGGTGGGACTGAGGGGGCGGGGCCAGGGGCTGGTGCTCGACGAGCACGTGCGCCTGCACCATGACGGGAGAGTCGAAGCCCTGCTGGCAGAGCGGGCAGACGAACGCGCCCACGACGCCGCGTGCCCCGCCCTGCTGCTGCTGCTGTTCTGCCAGCTTCAGCGGATAAGAGGCCGCCAGCAGCTGCTCCGCACCCAGGCCGCTGAAGGCAGCCATCGTCGGAAGCGCTGTAGAGAGCCGCTGAAATGACGCGCGCGTCGTCATCGGTCGTCCACATATAGACCAGTACTGAGTCTGTCTAACTCGTTGTCTGCTCTCACAATTCTCGAGCAACGCGACCAAAAAAGCGAAACTCATTACGCGTCGTTGCGAAATCACCTGGTGTTTGGTCGCCATGTGCGTCTGCAGGTAGTACTTGCTGCAGAACTCCTTCTGAAGCGCGGGCCAAACAACGCGTTAGCACGCTTATGCGCTGACGGCCGACGAATCACCTGGCAGATCTCGCAGTAGGCGTCGGGGTTGACGACCTTGGCGGGCGAGGCGTCGTTGCTGCCGCTGCCGAGCGTCGTCGTCGTCGTCGCCGTCGGCGGCACGTCGGCGGAGACGGCAGCGGACGGTGGAGCGGCGGAGGCGGGCAGGTGATGGGCCTGCTGAAGGTGGAGCTTCAGCAGCATCTCGTGCCGGAACTCCGAGCCGCACTCGGCGCACTGGAGCAGAGGCGCCTGAACGACCTCGCCTCATAGTCATCATGCCTGACTGAATCTCTATGGCGGAAGTCCAGTAGAAGCCGCATCATCGTACACGTTAGCGTCCTCTTATGACGCACGATGAAATCATGTTTTCAGGGTGTTTATAGCCCAACTACAAAAATGAGTTTCGTGCTCCACTTCCTAATGATCGCCGTCTACTGTTAGTTACGCCTGAATCACGCGTGAACTATAAAACAGCGGATTGGATTGCGTGACGTTCAAGCTCAGGCCAAGCTGTTTATGCGGGTATACGGTAGATTACCGTATGCCCATATCCGCCGTGCTATGCACATCGTACAACGTATATATTTATGTACATGGGTGAGCCATGCAGCTGTTAACAAAAGAACGCACCGTGTCGAGATCGAGACCGGTGTCGGCGGCGTGTGCGTCGAAGAGCGCGGCCGCCTGTTGCGCCTTGGGCATGCTGAGATCCTCGGGGAAGTCTTCATATTCTGAAGTCACAAGGCCGCCGTTCGCTGCCCTGCTGCGTGACGTAAGGCTCGCTCGCCCCGCTTTGCTAAGTGCGCCCCCATTCGCACTTCTTGTTGATGTGTGAAAATCGGATGGAAATAGACTCCAGCCAAAGTGCGCAATCGGACAGCGAAAGAGAGGGGCCAATGGCGCCGAGGTAGAGAGAGGGTGTCCAGCCGGGACCAATCAGGCGGCAACAAGTCGGCGAGCGAAGGAAAGGTTTCGAAGTTGAAAAACAGCTAGGTGAAATCCGAGCTCCGAGGGAATGGAACGCCGCCGGGCTGAGGAAGGAGGGGCTACACAGTCGAATGACCAGCGGCGAACGCTGGCGGCCTTCTAGCGCCCTGCCCCTATGTAGCTGTTGACCTAAAGAAGGCGCCAAAGACCGGGGTCGCATAGCAGTTTTGAACCGAAGAAGCCGAAGCATGTTTAAATGCGGACAGCGGGCGGCCAGCCAGAGGCGGAAGGGCGACGGACGACGAAGCGAGAGCCAATCCGGGGGGAACAGCGTACGTCGCGAAAGGACGAAGGCTGATGAAGACCTAATTGAGGATCGAGTCGTGTTTTGAAGTTCTCGCGAGCGACAAACACGCGCGCCGACGTCGACGGAAGGTGCGTGAGCGAGCCAGCGAAGGCGCGAATCCGCCGAGTAGATGGATGGAGCGGAAGGGGTGGAAGCTGTCGCGACCTTTGCCAACGTAGAGGGCGTCACAAACGCTAAAGAACGCCGGTTGGAAGGAAGGGGAGGGCCGGAGGAGGGGTTCGGCTGGGCAGGCGGCCAAGACGCGACAGACAGACAGCGGCCGAGAAAGAGTTCCGTTTTCACTCGTGACGAGAGCCTGCGAACCGGATGGAGGCCGAAGGAGGAACGTCATGAAAAATGCATCTCGGTGAGGCGGCGGCGGCGGCGGCTGCTTCGAGGCCTAAAGTTCAATTATCTTCGGGTGCGGACGGATCAAAGAGGAGAGGGAGAGAAACTTGCACCAGAAACGACATGGACCACGCCTGTTGTTGCGAGGCGGCCTGTCGAAATGTCCAGCGCCGTCTACGAAGTTCACGACTCGATAAAATTGGTTTCGAACGCGGTGTGGCGATCGAAAGCCGAGACGGTCGACCGCACGCGCACACGTGCAGGGTGTGTGCGCTGCGCTTGGAAGACTACTGTACAGTGGATGGATTGTGACTCTGAAAAAGGGGAGGGCGGGAAAGTTCGGGTTCGTGAACGAATGGCGAACCCGCAACCGAACGCCAATGGAAAAATTGAATCCTGCGGCGGCGGGACTGAACTGAAACAAAGAGCGCGACACGCGACGCAATTCCCTCTAGCACCCATTGCGCCGCGGCTGTTGACGAAGTAACGAGAAACGACTAGGTGAACGGCGCGAAATGAGCCCGCCGCCGCCGCAATTTGCAAGTTGGAGAGAGAAAAAAACGTAGCGACGTGGAGAATGTGTAGCAATTGGTGCGTTTCGCAGCGGGTGCGCGGGGGGGGGGGTGGAGGGACCGACCGTGGGGCTGTCCTGAGGAGGAGGACGAGGAGGCGGCGTCGCGGGCCGAGTGGCCGGCGGAGGCGGTGTGGGGCGAGTTGTGGCCGCTGCTCTCGGAGTGGCTGTCCGTGAGCGGCGCCGACAGCGCCTTGTTCTCGTAGCTGTCGGCGGGCGAGGGGTGCGACGAGCTCGTCGACTTCTCCTGGCCCGTCTTCTCCTCGAGCTGCGCCTCAAACTCCACCAGCAGCTGCTGAGCGGCCGTCGACGCGTTGAACATGCTCGTTCGAGTCGTCGTCCTCCACAGCACTGTCTGCACCTGAAAACGGTAAGCCCATCTCGACGTAATCCCGTCACAAAAGGTTCATTAAAGGAATGAATCAGCGGCACCTGACGCCGCCAACGCGATTCCTACGTTCGCACGAATATCAATGGGCACGGACGGCCGTGTGCGACTCAAATCGAAATGAAGACCCTCGACACACGGCTTCGTGAGTGAGCGTAATTGACGTACTTCTTTTGACACAAGTCGAGCAAACGAAGAGCCGCCGAGCGGATGCGCGTGCGAGCGCGTCGAGTCATGCATGCTCGGTGTCGCGAAAGGAGCTGTTGCCGCAAGCGCAGGAAAGCCGCCAACAGTTAGTCCGTCATTGATCCATTACCTCGCGCGCAGGCCGCATAATAATCGGAGTTGCCGCCGCTGCGACAAACAATTCCGGTCGAATCGGGGCGCCCAGAGAAATAAAATACCTACAAGGCGTACTGAGCAAGCGGTCGCATGCCTTGCGTGGCTTTTCTCGCACGCTCGTACGCACGCGTACCGAGGTCCAAGTTTAGAAGAGGCCGCGCGCAGGCGGGGTCGAAGTCGGAACACACCACCTGCAGTTGTGCGTGCCGCTTATTATCAGTTTCGACATTTGAAGAGTAAACAATGCGGCCCGGACGCGCACTAAAAGTCGACGACGAGCAGGCAGGAGGCGTGCACGTGCAGGCCGCAGCGGCGGGGGCAGCAGAAGAGCGTGAGACGACGGCGGCGGCGGCGGGAGGGACGCCGGCTCGGCGCCTCGGGCACGCGCCAGATAAGGCGCGCACTCTGCGGATCGCTAGCACCTTCGACACCGCCACCGTACGCGGCCTGCCGGGTGCAGTGCAGCCGTCGAGTGCAGCCCACCCGAGCGTCGCCTCCGCCACCGCCACCGCCGTCGTCGTGAATCAAAAGGACACTTCCTTCGCCCCGGAGGCGGCGGTGGATGGGCGGGCGAGCGGCTCAAGTCGCCGATTAAAGCAAAATCAAGCTGCAGCAAAGACGACGTTGACGAGTCCACTCGCTCGGATCCCGTCAGCACGGCGCTGATGAGCATCACTGATGCTGCTGACGCACTCGTGTTGACAATTTCACGTGGGCCAGTGAAGAGGAATTTTTAATTAAAAGACCTATGCAAATGGCGCGCTGGAGCGCAAACGGGAGCCGCGAAGCCAACAAAGGCGGCGAGTGCCGCAACGCGCGCTCGCCGCGCTCCACTAGTCAAGTCCCTACAAGTTGAGAATTGCTGTTTCAACAAGAAGAGAAAACGGAACGCCACTCGCTCGAAAAAGGCGCAGACCCCAGTCGGCCTCCGCCTTCCACCCCCCCCCCCCTTCCCCCTCCATCTTATCCCGACTTCCCCTTCTTCTGCTCGTCGAAATTTCAAGAAGCGAGAGCAAGAAACGCAATTTGCATGTCAAAGTAGTGGCATGACAGTGGCGGCGGCCGCGCCTGCGGGGTGGCTTGTCACGCTTTGGGCCGACTTTAGCTAATAGAAAATTTATTATCAGGAAGAAAACGACGAGCAGAAGGCGCCACCATGTCAAATTCCATCGAGCGACTTAAGCCGAAAAGAGGACCGCACGTGCGGGCTTGACTAAGTCGGAAGGTTTGCATCACAACACGACATGGTCGTGTGCCCTGCCCAGCGGGTCAAGACTGGATGTCCCCACGCACGACTAGAGGCGCGGCCGGCGTTCCATTCCCTTTCGACCCCCCCCCCCCCCTGCGGCTGCGAGGACAGCGCATTGAAAATGCATTTGATGAAAATGAACACGGCTCGAACGTCATTCGAATGATTGAGTCGTTCCAAAATTGCCATGGTAGCGGCCCGCGAGTCCGAGAACTAATGAAAGTTGAACAATGCGTTGAGGAATGCAGAAAAGGGTAAGTGCGGCAGGCAGGGGGGTGGGGGGGGGGGGGGACCGAGCGCGGCGGCTGCCGCGATGAATTAGCGACGCGTAATGCAGCAAGCTGCAACATCCACGGGCAAACGCCAGCCGGCGGAGACGCGCGCAAGCACCACCCCCCCCCCCCCCGCCTGGTTTGTGAAATAGAAAAGTGCTCTGGATGAGATGAAATCAAATTGAACTAATGAAAACGCAGGACCACCCTTTGCCGCTTCGCGAAAAGCAACGCCGACCAACCGACGCACGCAGGCGGACTGCGTGCGGTCCACCGACCGACTGAAAACATATTGAAGCGCCCTTTTCAATCTGTCCCTCGGCCAACGCGGGCGGGCGGATGGGGTGGGGCGGCTCTAGCTTCGATGCTCTGGCAGCGGGCTAGGGCAAGCAGTTTTTTGTCGGACATCAATTTTTGATTTGTTTCCCCAGCCCCCCCCCCCCAGCCACCTACATTACAACGGCAAAACTCAGGGCGCACTACACAACACAAACAGATAGACGCGTAACCACTGCAATGGGAGTGGTTGCGCTTGACTAAAAAAAAACGGAAACGAAGCGGCGCGTGAACTATTAGAGCAAAAGCGTCCAATTTCAATTTGAAGCGTCCTATACCAGCTATCAAGCAGTGTGGGTTGGGGGGGGGGGGTGGCTGTTGAGACACAGTTTCGACACCTAAAACGGGCCGTTTCCGGGCGGAGGCGCTGCGAGCGCTGGCCATAGGCAGACTGCGTCTGGCAGTTCGCTTTTCCACACGGCCGGCCGGCTGGAACAGAAGAAAGTGTCTCTTTGAATAGGAAATTTCATTTCGAACCCGGCCCCATTTTTCTCATGCGGCTGCTGCGGGCCGGCCGCCGGAATGACGGCCGCATGTTCTCGGCTGAGCGAGTTCGCTCGCGACGGTGACAACGCCCGAAAGCACAACTTGCGCTTGCGCAGCAAGCAACATTCGAATCCAAAAGCAGCGGATGTGAAACAACAATCAGTTGGCGGCGCGGCGCGAGTCGGCCGAGCGACAACAACAGGGCGGCTACAAAACCGGACAGGGGACGCCGACGCCGTCCGACCTTTGCCACCAATAAAGTGAAGAAAGCAAACGGAGCGGCCGAGTCGGTCGGGCCGAGTGGACGGCGCGCTGGGGCCAAAATGGAATCTCCAAATCGCTGCCGAGGTCACTGCGCGCCTGCAGCCCTCTCGCCGGCCCGAGCGGCGCGGTCGACAAATGCACACAGACGCCCCCAACCTGGCCACTACTACTACAACCACAAACGACAGGCTTTAAAACGTACGTCCACTACAGCGGCGCCGCGTCCCCGTCCACGCCAAGCAAGAAGGATGGGAGGGAGGGAGGGAGGCAGACACTTTTGAGTTGGTCTTTTGCCCTTGCCCTTCCTGCCTTCCTATATCGCGCGCGCGCGGCGACCGTCCGCCGTCGTCGCCGTACTACACTTCGAGCGAGCGCGCCCGCCCGCCGCGCCACCGCAGCCGATTTGGACAGCGGCGGCAGGCGGGACGCCACGCTGAGCCGCGGCGGCACTGGACACTGGCCCTCATCCTCCCTCGGAGCGAGAAAAAAGCCGTAATATAATGCCGGGCGCCGTCCACTCCAGAATCGACGCCGCCGTCCACCACCCTCCTCACTATCTATGGGAATGTCCACAATGGAGGCGGCCTAGGGACGGAGCAAATTTTTTAGGACCCGCGCTGGGCGGTGGCCATTAGGCTTTGGGACAGCAGCAGCAACAGCAGCAGCGGTGGTGGAACCGGCGGCGGCTCAACCGCCAGCACGTGTGTATGGGCCGCGCGCAGCAGAGGGCGATTTAGCCCTGACCTCTGCCTGCCTGTCGCGTGCGTCCATCTTTCCAACCGCGCACGACGGCCGCTAAAACCGCACGCTGGCGAACAAATCTGTCGACAGGCTGGGGTGGACGACGCGTTCAGGGCAGGCAGGGCGGGCCCACTCGAGGCTCAAAATACCAATTGTAAAGAGAAGGGGGAAAGGGGTGAAAGACGGCGTGGAGAGGCCCAGTCAGTCGGGCCCGCGGCCAAAAAGAGGGAGTGAGGGAGCGAGCCGCGATCGCTCGCGCCGTGGCGCCCAGAGAAAAATTGATGCGACCTCGAACCCGTGGCGTCGAGAGGAGACGAGATTAGCGCCGGTCGGCAGTGGACGCCGTCCACTCTGGGCCGCTCACGCGCACGCACGCCACAATCCATCCAAATGAATAAATTTTACACGTCCGCTAGAGCGTGAGGCTGAGAGGCGGGGGAGGGAGAGCAAGACGGAGGATGGAAGGGTGGGCGACGACGCCAAGAAAATGAAATGAAGAAAAGGAATAATGGACGCCGGGGCAGCGACAGCGTGCGCCGCGCCGAATGGAAGGGACGATTGTAAAACGCGTGCGCTTGAGGGCTAATTGCGAACGGCTCAGCTCAGCCGTGCCGAGTTCGTCAACGAGGCAGTGGACAAGCCGAGTCGACGGAGGAGGGCGTCTCAAATTCTCTGCGTGCGCCTGCGGACTAATCCTTGGGCGTCGTGCGGACAGGTACGCAACGCTTGGCGACACGGCCGGGCCGGGGCTCTGGACGCTGTCTCAGAAACGAAAGACTAAAAGCGGAACGCAGCGGCGAATTATTGGACTAGTTGTTGTTTCAGCGTTGGACGCGTTCGCACGGCCGCCGGGGCAAATGAGATTCGCGCAAAAACTCCAGTGACAACGACCACTCCGCCGCTGCGGCTGTGCCCACGCCGTTCCACCTCTCGTTCGCTATCTATGCTATGCGTGGATGGAATTGAATTTTTGTAGGTTCGAGCAGTGCATTCCCGCCGCCACCGCCGCGGCGCCAGTTGCCGTAGTTGTCGACAGCCGCGCCGACGACGCTGCGCCGCAGTGGACGACGGCGCGCAAATGGGCTGGACGGCGGTTCCGCCGCTGCGAGAAAAACCAGCATAAATTTGGCGATTTTTCGAATGGGGCGCGAAAACCGCAGCAGGGAGCGTGGTTTGCGGTCGGATAAAAAGGCAGTGTCGTACATTCATTGCGTTCGACGAGAGAAAGTTTTTGTCGGCGGAGAAGAAGCTGCGCGCCACAATGGACAGACCGCGCGCGCCGTCGACACCAGCAGCAGTCACAACAATCGAAGCGGCGCCGCGTCTAGCGGAGCAGCAGCCACAAGCATTCGCTGACTAGCCGCAGACGGCTGCGTTTTTCAGCACCAAAAAACACGCAGCTTTTTGAAGGCCTCATCAACGCACTCATACTGTGAATTGGCAAACTGAGCACCGGCTTAATGAGACAAACTGCCCTCGGATGGCACTGTCATTACGGGTTCCAATACTGCGACGCGACACTAGAGAATCCGTACTGTCGTCGAGATCAAAAACAACTGCTGCACTACGGTAGGAAGCGCGCCGCAGCCTGTCACAACTGTGGGACGGTTTAGGAAGCGTGCACAGCGGTTGGCAGGTTCGCAACACGAAACAAAAGTAAACAAGCCTTCGGTGGCGTCGGCGGCGAGCCTTTGACAAAAATGGCGTGCGTCTAAACGTTGCACGGCGAGGCGACTTTGCGTCCGCCCTCAACGACCACTCGGTTTGTGGTCGCTCTTTTTTAACCCGACGTGGAAACGGATGGGAAAAGGAAATTTGAGAGCCGCCCCAGAGCGGCCGGACACAAAGGGTACGCGGCGCCAGGCCGCCAACCCACACTGGCTGAACGGATGATTTAAAAGTTTGATTTGAAATTGAAGAGCGCTCGGCGTGCTGAAAAAAAGGCAGAGGCCAGCGGCGCCGCACAAACAACGGGTCGAAGAACATCAGACACGCACGAGCCCGCGACAGAGTATATAGCGGCAGCGCCAGGCGCTGTCCCAGCAATCTTTGGAAACCAAGAAGAGTCGTCAAAGCAACAAATGCAACAATCAAAGGACATAAGGGCGTTCTTCCAGCCCTTCTATACGCCTCCACCAGGCACTATGTCTTCATGTGCATTCATGTAGCTGTTTCGCTACACGGACGGCTACTGTATATGTACGCTTCTTAAGTGTTGTTTAACGTTGTGTGAGTTTTTTGTGGTACTTGTGCATTTTTTTCTCATAAATTCAAAAATGTGCCTGCGTTTTTTAAACGTGGATTTCTTTTAGCGTTTTCATTTGCACACTCCTGGCTGTAGTGCGCTTAGAAAAGTGTCAGTAAAGCTGCGCTACATATGTAAGCAGTACCCAATGAAGAAAAAACCCACAGGTAAAGTCGCTCGACCAGCAGGTCGGAGGCGGCATCGAAGCAGCGTGTCGACGAGAGTCGGCCATACGGTAGCCAGAACAAGCCAATATGCGTTTACGGTAGCCGCAGCGAACGAGCCTGCGTTTCCGACAACGAAAACGAGGGGCAGCGGCGCCTCGTTCTTCTGTGAATGGCGAGCGAGAGCGCGCGCGCGGCGTAGGGCGCGAACCGCAGCCGGGTTGCGTCGTCGACTTTTTGCCGGTGGCGCGCCGGCAGACGCGCCGCTTCACTATCGGCCCGTCTGTGTGTGTGTGTGTGTGTGTCTCTCGACCGGCTGTTAACAGTGGAGGAAGGGGAGGGAGGGCCCCTACAGCGGCCGTTGTCCTTGCTGTCGACGGGCAGGGCGCTAGCGCCTGTCGTCACCGTCCTCCTCCTCCTCCTCCTCCTCGCCGCCGCCGTCGTCGTCGTCCACGACGAACGGCCGGACCGATTCGACTCCACTCGACTCCCAAGGCACACAGCCGCGAGCGCGCGCGGCCGCGCGCGCCTTCGCTTTTTGTCCGTCTGTAAAATAAACGATTTTACAGGCGCGGCGGCTCGCTGTTCGGACTTGGACGCCGCCGGCCGACCATCCACTTTTTTCCGAAGCCGACCCTGGGAAAGGGAAGAGCCGAATTGAACCGACTGAAAGAGTGCCGTCTGTCAGAGATGCCGTCGACGACAACGGGCGAATCGGAAGACGAGCAGGAAACGGCCTAACGCCGCCTTTCAGAAGGACCTAGCTACAGTACATACCCGTTTCTTTCAGCGTATTTTTAAAACTCAAAATTTGCATTCCGTCCTCTACACTCCACAGCTGCTGAACCAAAACAGTGACGACTTCTATTTGCTTATCTAAGAGTTGGTTTAGCCGAACCCCCCGGGCGTTTCGAAAGAAATTCGTCGATTCTGCCAGTTGACGAATCAAATGATGTCTTCGGCATTGACGGTTGTCTGCCATAGCCATCTGCCATCTGCCATTTTCAGCAACTAATAACCAATCATCAAAGGCAATGGAATGCGCTAAGTGAGTTTCGCGTCGCGTCTGTCCTTCAGGTTCAGGCGCAATTTCGACACTTGTCAAGTTTTGGCCCAACCAGAACACACCGCCGCTGCTGTGGCTTCCGCAGTTCCATCGCTTTCTCGAAGTCGAGACCCGCGCGCACTTGCGGGAGCTGCAGGCTCACTTTGTCACTCTGGAAGCATTGATCTACTGTATGCGCACACGCGATGTGGCTGATCGGCAAGATTAGCGTGGACGACAAGCAGCACGAGCTGCACGTCTTGCACTACGACCCGTCGACCATGATCATCGCAGACGTGGCCAACACGATTCGACAGGCACACGTGTACACGACGCCCGGTGCAGCGTATTCCTGACGGACGCAGGTCATGCATGATGGGCAAAGAATTTGTGCAGGCCTTGCCGAACAGAATGCGCAGCTATACGGACACTGCAGCACGCCTGTGACGGCGACGCAACGCTCGACGCATGCATGACGGCCGCGTACACGTACGAACAGAACCAGCGCAACGCTTTTCACTCGCCCATGAGCAATTTCGCAATCGACGACGATTGTCGACACGGGCAGCGCGGTTCGATAGGCCGCGCCGGTTGGCCAAGAGGAGGCGTTTGACGCGGACACCGTCCTTCGTACATGGGACCCGACACGGCACGAATTTGGCGACCGCCCACAACGCTGAACCAATCGAGTCGCCCAGTACAGCAGATGACGTAGAGCAGCCGACACGGTACAGCTTCGCAGAGAAGAGCAGCGATGGCAACCTGCCTTTTAAAGAGCGCGCACCGTACCAAACGCGGCCCCCCCCCCATTCGACCCTGCGCTCGACAAATGCTTCTCGTGTCACGCCGACGGACACAGGCAGACCGATCCCATCCGGCCCAACCAAGCCCCGCTACTGCTCTAATGCCCATTGCTGGAGAGCAGCGCAGTGAAGCCAACGCAGTTGGGCGCCTCAGCCGTTCAGCGACGTACTCACCAATCGAAACTTGTGGATGTGGCGACCGAATGAGACGCTGAACGACTCCGCAGAGCGCGAGCAAGGAGAAGATGACGACGACGACGAGGTACAAATCGTCAGAGCCATAGTCGACCAGTCGACCGCCGGCCATCGAGCCACAAGAATGTGACACTGACCGCTTCACAGAGGCAGCCTAAACTGGCGACTCTAGCCACACATTCGACAACCTCTGCAGGGCTTCCACCTGTGGGACGTCCGGGTCAAGGTTCCGCTCTCGCCTCTGAGGAGTCGGAGGATCACGAGGCCTTGATCCACGTGCAGCCTAGACTGCCTATCAACCCTCAGCGGAGGAAGGGCAGACCTACGCCACAGACCCGGGGCCATCTGCCCCTTCCATGCCGCCTTCGGCGGTCATGGCCTTATACACACACAACCTCTGCAAAGATTGGCGACGCCGACACGCCGGCCGACAAAATTACATTTCCATGTTGTTGGAATTTTGAACTTGTAGGTACAATGTACTTGTAAGAAATTGCTGCTGGCGACCCTTTTCGGGGCCGCGTCCTAGAATGCGGTCGACACCTCGTCGGCCTCGTCAGCCGCCGACAGCCGCCTCTTCCAAGGTCGCAGGGAGACGAGTTCAAACAGGGGGGGGGGCGTCGTCCTCCAGCTCCTCCGCTGCCGCAGCCTTCGGCGGTTCGGACGAGTCCAGTTCACTTTGTGGTGCTCGTACGAGGCCAGAAGGACCGGCCCCGTGTCAAAACAGACGTGCATGTTCTTGGCGCAGAGGACGGCGTTGGACTCGTCCTCGATGAGCATGGTGTAGGTGGTGGTGCCGGGCAATCACAGCAACGGCGCGTTGTCGTTGTTCATCAAGGTGGCCCGGTGCCGCATGCGCCGAGTCTCGTGTCTCCTTGCTCAGCTGCCTTCTGTCGGCCAGCCAGATGCCGACGAGCTTCTGCCGCTGGTCGTGGCGCTCTGTTTGACAGACGTCTCTGCCACGGCGGAGTCCGCCGCCTGCACGCCACAGATTGGTGGCGAGGTCGGGTTCGAGCTCGCCGACGTGTTGACTGCGGCCGCCGACTGCGCGCCGGGCAGGCTTGGGCAGTCGACGCCCGGCTGCCCCAAGCCTTATCGGTGTACGAATCAACGCTACGCGACTTGTCGCTGTCTAGTGTCGAGTATGCCCTTGTTTGGGTTGGGATTGGTAGTGTTCGGATTGATGCCAACCGAATCCGCGCGTGCTCGCCACGCACGCAATTGGCCTCGCCACTCAGAAAGCCCAGCTCAACGTACAACTGTGCAAATTTCTCCTTGACGCTTTCTCTTGGGCAGTGTACGTATTCAACAACACTCACTGGCTGCATGCCGTTGCGCTCCGATGGTTGCGACCGAGACGGTAAACATTACAACTGACGGCTGAAGATGTTTTTTTCTCGCGACGGCTGAAGATGTTTCTTTTCTCGGCGGCGCTGCAGGCGCATGCGTTTCATATACGACGCGTCAGTTGAAGGTCGCCCCGAGCGCGGCTGTCGACTGTCCGGGTCGATGGGAGTGGCGGCTCCGTGAACGGCGCGCCGTTGTTTTCAATCCACCGACCGGCGTCGATTCGCTCGACAGCTCGCCTACGCGCCGCGCGGGCGAAGACCGGTCGTCGATCGTCGACCATGGGCTGGAACGGCGGCGTCGCCGGCCCAGACATCATTCTGCGTTTACTCACTCCGTGCGCCGACGAAAAGAACCTTCGCCCGTCGCTGTCTTGCTCTCGATCGCATCGTCTCTGAGAAAAAAGAAAGAAAGAAAGGCAAGTTTGAGGGGCATTGCCGGTCAACGAGAAACGGGCCAGTAAGTATACGGTATGTATGGTCGGCATGCTTGGACGCAGGCTGACAGCGGGGCAACCCTCAAGGCTCCCTGTGCCGTCGTTAGAGACAGTTTTCTTTTAATATCGTCTTCGTTTTTAATTCAGAAGAGTCATGCAGCGCGCCGTGGGCAAGTTCCAGTGTATCATGAGTGGCGGCGCCTGCTGCTGCCCACCGGAAACCATGTGAGCGAATGCCGGTCGAGCAAGGAAGACAATTGATAGGGCGCATCCCTCAAGCAGCTATGCAGACATTCATTCAAGCCAAGTAGTCGTAGTGATACAGTCATCCACACAGAATGTGCGATTCATGCGACAACAACTCTAGTAATCAAAATCTATCGGTTCAAGACGCTCTCAATAACTGACAACGGTAGTCGTAGTCGTAGCGATGAAATAAACTGAGTTGGACGCAAGGCGAGTGTTTGTTCTGTTTCGCAGTGAACGCCACGTTCGGATTTCGTTGTCCTCAAAGAGTCGTGCACTCCTCGGTTGAAACCCCCTCGGACGTTGGGGGGGGGGGGGGAAGGGGCAGTTACACTTACACAGATACGGCGCCTTTGATAGCGCGAGCCGCTAGGTTGTTACAGAGCTCTCTGGAATTTTGCAGCAGCATCTTTGACAATACATGCGTTCTGTGGGCTTCACGTCGGATTATTATTTCGTTCGCCGGGAACCGTTCGCTAATTATTCAATGCTTTTACATTGGAAAGTTTGCAAGCGGACCTAGATTCACCTACAGTATGCATTGGCATTGCATGTAGATTGTAGACTACTCTCTTAAAACGCCAAGCATGCTCCTAGCTGCAGTTGCCGAGCCGATCATTACTGTGGAGTTGTTTTGAAATCACATGTCTCTGGCAGATCTGCGTCTTCTATTGGACGCGTAGCTTTCAGGGGCAGGGGCTGTCTCCGTGATACGACTTGTTACAGCGGAGGCAGATTCTCCAAACACCACCAGTCAACGTGTTGGCGCTCTGAACGTAAATACCGTAAAAATCATAAACGACCAATTTGACGTGAGGTAACTTGTTGGACGTGAGTGTTGGAGAATCGGATCGGACGTAACAATTTTTTTGGAATTTTGCAGAAGCTTGTATGTACCCTGTTACACTGTTTGGACTTTGGCCGATTTCGGGCATAAGGCATGCGCTGAAAGTCACGGGCGTACGGTAACGGTCGAATTTTGTCAAAATTAACGCCGTCCAAAATTTTTGTGTGCGTAATAACCATGCGGCGCAGGCGAAAATTTGGCTCTTTAATATCGATTTTATCATTCTTACTTGGAATTTGAGTATGGTTGACAGATTGGCTAAATGTAACAGAGGGTACCAAGCTCATATTTTCTGGCTCCGTCCGATTTCGGGGGGTGGGCTTCCCCTTGCACTGCTACCGTAAATCCTCCAATACACCACCCTCTCCTCCACCTGGCTACAGCCCCAAAAAAAACCCCCCCCCCCCAACCCGAAAAAAACATTTATAGGGTGTATACACACTACTACAACAAAGACGTTTCAGCTATTAGCGGACACATAAGGGCAAAAGGACAAAACACGAAAAAGGCAATTTCGTCAGCCCAACCCACGAAATTTGTTTACCTTGTTGTGCGCTTCTTTGTACTCAGTTTAGTCTGCATACACACTCCTCCCTCCCCACCGCCACTAGATGGCAGTTTCATTTGCACTTTTTTCATATTTCGGAAACAAAACGGTTACGAAAAGCTGAGAGTGTGCTGATTTCACGGATTTAGTCAGGACGAGGGTTTAAGTGCCAGAAGTGGGCCACGCACGCCGCAGCTTTTGCTCTTGCATTCGTTGCAGTACCTTAGTTCCTCCACCTATTCGTATTGCGACGCTTCAGCGGACTCACGTCGAACATTCTGGTGTCGCAGTGTCGAGCTTGAGTAGTGCAGTGAACGGAGCGGAGCGAGGATAATTTCAAGAGAGTGCAAGTAAACTTGTTGCCAAGTGCCGAGTCGGCGTCGACCGGCGCGCTCTTTTCAATGGCCGCGCGAAGGCACCCAACTGGCGCCGCCGCGCCCACGCTTTCCTCTCCACCGTGCCCACCTATCGAGTGCACGCAGCAAGCGCCTGGGGCGCATCGGCTGTCATGGTCCGCTGCGCGCGCCAGACGAGACTCCGTCTAACTGACGCTCGCCGAAAGGCGACAGCTCGCAATCGCGGCGTCGGCCGAGCCCGCCGACTGAACAAGTTCTGTAAACAGACACAGCACAGTTGCCGTGCCGCAGTGGCGGCAGTCGCAATTCGGCAATCGTAGTCGGTCGTTGTGCCGCTCCGTTCCGTTACTGCGGTCGCACGGACGACAATACACCAGTGGAGAATGCACTAGTACTACTACTGCTACTAGTGGGTAACGTATCTAGTCAATTTTGAAACAAGAGGGAAGCATTGTAGTACACGTTCCATGCATGAACAGCTTGCATGTATTTGCTTAGGTTGGAACTGGGACTAGACTAGCATCTCCGCCAAGGGGTCTCTTCAAACGCTTTCGTTCATGCGGTAAGCGTAGCAGACAGTGTACACCTGCAGTCTTCTTCCCAGTTGGCTCGTTCGTTCGTTTTCACCGCTCTTCGCGTGCGCATTCTCGGCTCACAATCTAGCGGCTCAGGGTGTCGACAGCAGGAACATTGGTCGAGTGTGGCTCAGTCAATGGTTTCAATGAGACGGAATCGTCGCTGCGTGCCCAGACTGGGTAGGACGTGGAAGTGGAGCTTGTGCAGGGGCAGGTGCCGCGTGCTCTCGTACTCCTTGACCACCTCAGGGTCCTCCATGGCCAGCTCGCAGCGCTCCGTCGTCAGCAGCACGCGGCCGTCGCACAGCGCGCGCAGCACCAACGAGCGGCCCTCGCGGCGACACTCCACCTGGTCGGACAACAGAGCAGTAAACCTTCAGAGGAGGTGGGAGGGGGAGGGGGTGAGTACGTTCATGCCGGGATGGTAGTTGAGGCGGGCCTGCACGCAGATGTTGTCGCCCTGCAGGACGGAGTCGCCGTCCGTCTTGTACACGCCCTTGTGGGGCGCGCGGATAGAGGGCCGCAGGCGCCAGCGACGACACTCCACGCGCGGCTCCACCAGACGACGCGCTGCGCGGGGACGGCTTAGTGGAGCGAATCATGTACCCAAACTATTCAAGCAAACCAACCTGCTGTCGAGAGCAAGCCAGAACGCAGCAACGACGCCGACGCCAACTGAGACATGAGGGCGCAGGCTGAACTCGGCCAAGGGTACACGCGACAAAGGAATGAGTACAAGTATTCTTGGCGCCGATCGGCGATCTTTTCTACGCAGCAAAGTAGTCTCAACAGTATACTTCCAACGCCGAAATACGATCGCGCCAACAAAACAAACATAAACAGAGAACAACGAACGCAACAGTCGCGAATAGCACCGTACAATTCTAAAGGACGCTTAGCGCAAAGTGCTGCCTGCGTCGACTGTGCCTGTGCCTATTCGACGCGTCTTTGTGTGTGTGTCGACACGTATTGTATCGCATTGAGCTGCTGCTGATGCGGCCAATCAAAGTAGGCGCCCCCTGCACTTGCGCGCGCCGCACTCGCAGTCGATCTGACGGCCGGGCACGGAGTCCACTTCGTAGTTGTAGTTCCAGCACAGCTCCTCGCCCGCCCGGACGCGCCGTCGGGCGAAGAAAGCGACCCAGGGCAGGCGGAGGTCGTGACTGTCCACGAGCACGTGCTGCAACCAATCATCGTGCACGCGCCTCGCCTAGACTCGAGGGGGTTGAGAGGCCAGCCGCCCACCTGTACGAAGACGTTGGGCTCGCAGCTGTGGTTGAGGAAGCGGCCGATGTTGCCCTTCTGCTTGGCGTCGATCGTGAAGAGCATGTCCTCCTGGAAGTAGGAGCGCACCGAGAACGCCGCAAGGCCGCCTCGCCTCTGCTGCTCCGCATCGCCCACGCCCGCGGCGCCGCTCGCCGTCGACACCTTGGCGGCGGCGCGCAGAGCGGCAGAGCGGAGCAGCTCGGAGGAGGACTCGGACGAGGAGCGCGCCGCCAGGCCGGCTAGCGTCCCTTCTGGAGTGGCGGGCGCCACCGTCCTCAAGACTGACTTCTTCGCGACGGGAGGCGGCTGCTTCCGACGCTGCTGCTGCTGCTCTTGACGCTCTGCCTTGCTCGCTAGCTTACGCGCACTGCGCCGTCGTCTGCCGTCGCTCGTCGACGTCGACGCGTCCAACTCGGCGCCGCTATCGTCGTCGTCCTCGTCGGCAGCGCCGCGCTGACCATTGACGACGGCCCGTACGAATCGGCGCCGCTTGGACGAGGCGGTCGCGTCCGTCTGCCCCGCCTCGTCAGTGGGGATCTCGTCGTCGTCGTCGTCGTCGGACAAGAGGTCCACTCCCAAGTCGTCGTCTTCCTCGCCGATGCCAATGAGCGCCTTCTCGCGAAAGACTGAGTCTGAACGGCGCAATTTTCGCTTGTCGACTGCTGTCGGTTGTTGCTACTGGCCATCCGTCGCACCCAGGAGGTCCAAGTCGGCAAAGTACTCGTCTCCGCCGACGCTGCCGAGCTGCTCGGCGAGACGGTCGGTCATGAGTGCGCCCGCGTAGAGGCAGATGAATTGACCCTCGGCGATGTCGACCGCCGTACGCACGCCCCAGCCCTTCTTCTGCGTCTTGAACAACTGCAAGGAGCAACTGGATACGTCGACGCGGCCGGCCAATTAATTAATTAATCGACTGTCGCTGGCGTGCCTGCAGGGGCGTCTGGGCGGGTCGCTGGACGACGCGATTGACACATCGGTTGCGACTGCACGCGCAGTGGGCGTTGCACTCGTAGACGCCCGTGTAGATGCAGACGGAGACGCGCTGGTGCGCGTAGCCCCTCGCCTCGGGCCGGATGTCCGCCGCGACGCGCTGCACGCCCTCGCGAGCCGTCAGCCGCTGGCAGTGGCAGCGCTGCGGGTCGCTGCAGTCGTCTGCAATTTCAGACTTTAGACTCAGGCGTCGGCAGCCTAGGAGAAGCTGTCGCCGCACCCTTGCAGTCGCAGCCCGAGCAGACGGCGCCGCTGACGTCGGCGCCGCTGTTGTCGACGTCGGGGTGCAGGAAGCGGTGGGGCGTGTAGTCGACGCCCGGCGGCAGCGACTCGTCGAGCGCGTTGAACACGGGAATGGGCAGGAATTCGTTGCCGCCGCTGCAAACTTCACTTTGATCATTGCAATCGGTTGGCACTGGCCAGCTCCTCCAGCGCACCTGTAGTCGTCGTCGACGGGCGCGCCCAGGTTCTTGACGACGCGGAATGGGTCGACGGCCGGGTCGAAGCAGAACATGCCCACCCAGAGCGTCTTGGAGGCGGTGTCGCGCAGGTAGCGCTCCACGTGCGCCTCCCACAGCAGACGCCGGCCGCACGGCGCCGTGTAGACGACCCCGTTCGCGTCGACACCGCCAGCGCATTCCGTCAACTGAGAACAGTGACGATTAATCGATCCCGCGCGCCACTGCGTTCGCGCGTCACGCTCACGCACCTCGCGAGTAAACCCGTAGAGCATGGGCTGGACCAGCAGCCCCGCGGGACGACCGTCCGTCCGCTCCGCTCGCGTCACCCTCTCCAGGCAGCGACCCGTGCAGTTGTGCGCCTTGTAGGGGCCGATATGGGGCACCGGCTGCTTGACGCTCTCGAGTCTGAGACGCGCCCGCTGGTCGGTCGAACGCGACAGCGCTGCGCGAGGGCGAAACGCACATCAACTCTTTGACGAGATTCTTCCTGGACGAGGACCTGCTCACGCGAGCTCGCCTCAGTTTCTGCTGAGTGGGCACCGTGGCCGCGGAGCCTAGGGATGTGCGAGCTGTGTCCTGCTCTTCCAGCTGCTGCTGTTGCTGCTCTCCAGCGGGCGCGAGTCTCGCTTGGCCGACGGTGCTCTTGCGCGCCGTCTGACGGCGAGCGAACGGCGCGACAGCTGCACCCACGACGGCCGTCGGCTCCGCATCGTCGTCCTCAAGCTCCTCGACGCTCGAGTCGCACTCGGCCTCCTCCTCCTCTTCGTCGTAACTCGCGACAGCCATCTCCATGCCTCTACAGACGCACACCGGTGAGCGGGGTCCAATGGACGCATTGACAAAGCGAGCGGCACCTTCCAGGGTTCCCGGTGAGGGTGTGCGTGGCGGGCCGATGGCGCGGCCGCTGCGGCGCGGCGGTGACGAGGGCGTTGGCGTTGCGCAAGGAGGCGATTCGGAGGGAGCCGCGATAGAGCCACTCCAGCACGCCGTCCGCGTATCTGATTTGCACGAGCTGACGGTCGATGCGCATCGCCCGCGCCTCCGTCAGCCGGTAGCTTCCGCGCGTCTCGCGGTACTGAACACCAAAGCTCAGACACGTGCAGAACAATGGCGAGTAGAAAAGCGAGTGAGCCGACCACGGTGAGGGCGTCCCCTGGTTTGCGGACGACCTTGAGCTGCCACTCAGGATACTTGTCCATGTACCCCTTTAGGAAGCCGACCAGCTCGACGTGCCTGGCCGCGTCGCAGACGATGAGCTGGTAGCCGAAGCGCGGCACGATCAGCCAGCCCAGGTTGGCCTGCCAATGCCGGCCCTGCGCCACCTTGTAGAAGAGGCGGTGCGCGGCCACGTAGGCGACGCCGCCGTCGTCGAAGAAGACGAGCGCCTCGTGGGCGTTCGAAGCGCTCGGCCTCTGGCCCAGCGTCGCCGAGACGAGGCGCGCGTGCCACGGCCGGCTGGCGACCGCAGGCGCGCTGGACGGCGCCAGCACGCGGAAGCCTGAGAGCAGAGCGACAACTTTGAAAGTCCGTCCTGTCTGACACGACGAGCGTGCGACGCACCCTCGTCGCCAAAGCTCGGGAACTGCTCGATAAAGTAAATGCCGCTGAAGGCCACGTCGAGCGCGGGCACGTTGACGCGCTGCTGGCTGCCATGCAAGTTCACAGTGTACGCCGTCTGAAAGCAACTATGCAGTTCTCCTTCCAGAACAGGAAGTCTAAGAAACGTGGACAATAGTGAAAGCCCACATCTGACGGCACTAAAACTGTAGCCGGCTGGAAGAAGCGACTCTTGCCGACGCTGACGTAGACGTGCTCGTTCACGCGGGGCGTGGGCCACTTGTGCGCCTAGGAATGGACAAAAGGTTGTTGCGATAGAATGCTGCATTTTGTATTGGCGGATGATGACTGTGTTCCACTGACGGGGAATCCCCTGTATCTCCGGGTGGGCTTCGTCGCCGACGTGGACGGCAGCGGCTGCGGGGCGGTCTGCTGAGCCATGCGCGGTGCGAGCGCCTTCCGAGCGACTGCCGCCTTTCTATTGGTGTTGTCGGTTGCGGCTGCTGCGTCGTTGACTGTCGGCATCGCTGCTTCACGCGGGGCCGGCAGAGCGGCAACGCTTCTTGGCGCTGACGAGCCCACCGCTCCATCGCCGCCCTGGAATGGACAAAGCTTTAAGTGCGCCGACCATAGCGATTAGCCAGTGACGCGGGATTTTACCTCGCAGATGCCGCGGTGGACGGCGTCGAGCTGGCGTTTGTACACCGCCTCCATCTCAGCATTGGCAGGCGCCAACCGCCTCATCTCCTGCTTCAGACAGGAGACTTGCCGCCTGAGCATTTGGACGCTGGAACACGACTCGTCGCTCGCACAAAGGTTATAGAGCGTGGGAACGAAAGACGCAGTACTGCGGACAACTGTTGGCGTTGTGGAGCCGCAGCGCCTGCTCGCGTGTGTGCTCGTAGCGCTGTTGGTAGAGCTGGCCCAGCTCGCCCGACACCGACTCCACGAGCGGCGCCAACTCCGTCGCCTCTTTCTGAAGCAGAAAACCTGCCCTCATTCGTTGCCAATTCATTGCCAGACAGAGCTGGCGGCAGACAGTGTGCGCCATCAGAGAGAGAGAGAGACTGACAGCGGTCGCTTCCTGGTAGTAGGCCTTGTAGAGGAGGGGTCTGGCTGTCTGGAGTCTGAGAAGGGTGAGCGCCAGCTGCAGCGAGGCGGCGCCCAGCGAGCGCGCCGCCGGCCAGAGTTCGGGCAGACGCTGGACGCGCGCTCCCCTCGTCAGTCGCTCCTCCAGCGCCTCCACGTCCCCCGTCGTCACGAACAGGTGCGACGCGACCGCCCACAGAGGCACCGGGCTCGACACCGACCCTGAGAACACTCGCACGCGTGGCGCCAGTTGGCCGGCCGCGGCTAGCACCATGGGGCAAGACAACAAACAAACCGCTACCGCTAGGACCCCAGAGCTCCTCGCAGACGAACTCGACCAGGTCCTTCTCGCGGACACCGCTCGCGGCGTGGCGCGCGAGGAAGCGGTCGCGGACGTCGGCGAATCGCGTCGTCGTCCAGTCCGTTGCTTCCAGAACTCGCAGGAACCCTTCGCGCACACGCTCCACCGACGCCGGCTTGCTCACGGCGAACTGAAACCGAGTCTGAGTAAGCTGACAAGACCTGAACGGTTACGACATCGCTACCGAGGCGAGATTGTGACAGTGGCAGTCGAAGGCAGGGTCGTGCGCCCGGGCGCGGTCTCGCAGCACGTGCATGCTGTCGTCCACCTGGCAGAGCTGGTTGAACAGGCTCGCCAGCACTAGGAATGCGAACGAGAAAGAGGGCAGCTATTACACAAGGGCGTCCACTAAAGGAGCGACCGACTCACCATGCTGATCCACCGTTGTCAGATCCACGCACTGGCTAGAGCTACTGCTTGGCTGGTTCATCGTCAAGCGTTGTTTGTCAAGCTCCCAAATGGAATGCGCAAAGCAAGCAGTGTTGGACAGAGCACTCCACCCACCACGCTGCAAACATACGGCGTCCCTTCCCTCCCGTATCACAGTAGGGGGCTCACTCAGACACGAACATCACAACGTAGATTTTAAACAGCGGGGATATCTAGTTGGGAGACACGGGGCATGAGGGGGCTTGGTAGCATTTTTCAATGTCTAAACGCGGGGAGTAGGTGTAGGATTGAATCACAATACTCCAAGAACGATATTATGTAAATCTTTATTGTTCCGAAATTTGCATCCATCGTAAGTTTTCGTTTCTTTTTTCGCCCCGACTCTGATACGGTATAAGTCCGCCTTTTTGCCCTGCTCGTCAGTCTGTCTGTTGGGTCGTGGAGTTGTGTTCATACCTGTAACTTCCGGGGGGGGGGGGGGGGGGGTTGGCGGCCCTTCAACTCCCCCAAACCCCCCCAGAATTTTCCCAAGGGATTTTCACTCAGTCTAAAACGATAAAAGTGAGTAAATGTTGGTGTATTTCAGTGCTTTTAAGCGTTATATGACCATAAAACAGCTAAATAACACTGTTTAGACCCTATTTATACCCATTTTTGACCAAAAGTACCAGTATAACTCAACGAATGGCTGGCTACCCCCCCACTTTTTTTGCTCCAGACACCCCCCCCCCCAGAATTCGGCCATTTACCCCCCCCCCACTCTTCCAGACCTGGTTACAGGTATGGTTGTGTTTGTTCTTTTATCTGTCGCCCCATCCCCTTTTGCGTTGGGAGTGCGCCAAGCCTGTCACGGTCATACCTGTAACCGGGTCTGGAAGAGTGGGGGGGGGGGTAAATGGCCGAATTCTGGGGGGTGTCTGGAGCAAAAAGTGGGGGGGGGGGATAGCTGACCATTTTTTTAGTTATACTGGCACTTTTTGGTCAAAAATGGGTATAAATAGGGTCTAAACAGTGTTATTTAGCTGTTTTATGATCATATAACACTGCAAAACACTGAAATACACCAACATTTACTCACTTTTATCGTCTTAGACAGAGCGAAAATCCCTTGGGAAATTCTGGGGGGGGGGGGGTTGGGCGGTTTGGGAAAAATATGTTCGCCGTCTGTCGCCTTTGAGAACCCCTGCGAGAATGCAGCGACCACCCCGGAACGCACGCACCAGATGCGCCACAATACACCGACCAAAGGACCCGGATCGGGTAGCGCATAGGTCCAAGTCCACATAGGTCCAAGTCACATAGGTCCTGACGCACGTTGTTGTCCTCGTTGCTTCATTTTTTTTGTAACACTTGTGAGATCGGTAGTAACAGAGTCACTGGCCGATTCAGGATTTTGCGACAGAGGGTGGGGGGGGGGAGCTCATTTTCTTTGTCACTGTAAATCACCCAGAAAAGTCAAGTTTTGGGCGGCCATGGCACTTTCGCCGCATTTGTTTTGTGTGCACTGTTTTCAGCACACATGTGTGGAGAGGCACCGTTAATTCGCAAATGTACAAGATTTTGGAGGATAGGAATTGTCAAAAATGTTGGGATTAATTGGGGGATTATTGAGCCCCCCAAACGCATCAAGGGTGAGTTGCAAGAGAATCACAGCGCCGCAGGCGAAATTTTTGCGCTGTTGAATGCCTTGATCTAAGGAAAATGCAAAAGTCACCCCTGTGCTCGTCCTTCTTTTCTTTCCTTCTTCTCCCCCTCTCCGCCCCCCAAATCTGAACTGACAGCAGAGGCAGCAGACCCCCCCCCCTCGCCCCGCCCCATCTGGATCCACTAGTGAACAGAGTGTACACCTTTCCGTCGAAAAACACGTGTGGCGACAACCGACAACTACAAGCTAACACCACAAAACAAAGCTTGGAAAAGAAATGGTAGATCGGTGGGTTGGTGGACGAAGAAAAGGTGCTGATCTTGAAATCAGGAATGGGACGGGTTTCCTCGAAAGAGAAACACACACAACGGCCGGGGTTGGGTGGGTAGGGGAGTGCGTGACAACGAGAATCGGTCTAAATGGTTCTTCTGCGGCTGCCAGAGGCCTTTCCCAGGGCCGCTCTCAGTGCCGCGTGAGCACGTTGAGGCAGTCGTTGATGTCGGCGTTCTTGGCGCGCACGAGCGACACGAGCCAGCCGCCCTCGTTGTCGAAGCCCATCGACATCAGCCCCGTCACGGCCGCGTTCACCGCGTCGTCTGCAAGCGGCCATGGTCGACACCGGCCCGCCGAGTCGGCACAAGAGGCTCCTAGGGGCGATGACGCACTGTCGTCGTAGCGGACGGGCTCCTGCGGCTCGGCTGCGGCGACAGCGTCGTCAGCTGCAGCGGCGGCGGAGGCCATGTCCATGAGAGGCGCCGTGGGATAGAGCTGCACGTTGCCCGAGCCGTTCTCGTCCTTCAGCACGAACGTCCACTCCTGCACGGCCGCCGCGGCCGACGTCGCTCCAGTCGACTCCACAGTGGCAGTCGCAGCACTCTGCCAACGTAAAACGCACGATCAAACATATGTATGCTGACGGCAACGCGTGACTCCACAACGACACCTCCTCCTTCTTGTCTTCCTTCGCCTCCGCTCGCTGCGCCACCGCAGGCTGCTGCTCCTTCTGCTCGGCAGCTTCCTTCGGCTCCTCCTTCTCCTGCTTGGGCTCCTCCTCTTTCTTCTCCTGCTCCTTGGTCACCTTCTTGCGCTCGCCCCCGTGCTCCACGTTCACGTCCACGTCGATGCCTGTGGGACCAACGTCATGCGCTGATGCAGGCGTCATCAGATCAGACAGCGCGGACCGTCTTCGCTTACCCATGTTGCTGAGCACGGCGGCCACCTGTTCGCCGACCTTCTGGAGCACTTGGATGCCGTTCCGACTGATCTGATCGGCCTGACTGGCCACCGACTCGGCCGCCACGCGGATCTGCTCCTCGAGCCGGCGGGCCGACGCCTCCTGCTCCGCGGCGCCCGCCGCTGCCTCGGCTGCAGCCGCGCCCGCCTCTTGCTGCTGCTGCTCCGACTGCTTCTTGTTCTCGGCCTCGGCCGCGGCCGCGTGCCACGCGTTCCAGAAGGGCGGCGGTGGCGGGGCGGAGTACGCAGCCGGCATGAACGGCGGTGGTGGCGGAGGCGGAGGGGCGGCGTGCGGCCCGCGCGCGTGACGGTGCGCCCACTCGTGCATGCGCGCGTGGAACGGCGGCTCGCCCCAGCGCGGCCCGCAGCGACCCCAACGGCCCTGAGGACCGCCCTTAACGCGCTGGAACGTTAGTCAGTCGGTCCCGTGAGAGCCAGGGAGGCGCGACGATGACGAACCCAGAAGCGACGCCAGCTGTTGTCGTTGGGGTGCTGGATGCGGACCATGGCGTGCAGAGTGTCGGCGTGCACACCCTTCGCCTCGCAGTCGCGACAGAGGTCGAAGTCGGGGCAGACGAGGCACTTGTAGCGCACGCCCTCGATCCCGGACTTGTCGCAGCCGTCGCAGAAGATGTTCCGGTGGATGGTCTCCGACTTCCCGCCTGACGCCTTCTCCTTGGGCACCTCATCCTTCGCGGGCGTCGCCTCTTCCTTCTTCGCCTCCTCGGTCACAACCGCTTCTAAATGGCCAACACCACATTACCTCATCGCGTCGCTGTGATTGCGCACCGGTACGCGCACCGGTGGTGTAAATGCGCAGCGTCGCCTCCGCCCCTCCGTAGACGACGGCGGCAACGCGCGCCGCCTCCTGCAGGTCCGCGTCCGACGTCAGCAGGATTTCATCGCCATCCGCATCTACAGCAAGCGTCACCTTTGTAAGATGCGCACGAAAACGGGTGTATTTCCATAATTGCCCCGCAACACACCTTTCCACGCGAGCTCCCCACTGAAGTCGGGAACGAAGCCGCGAATCTTGGCGAGCAGCGCAGCAAAACTTTCGCCCTCTTCAAGGACGAAACGGCGGAAACGGCCGTCGTGCATCCACTTGATCGCTAGCCTCGCCATCACTGACACTTTTTTCTTGATTTTCAAACGCTCCACGATTCACGAACAAACTGTGGGTCTCAACACGGACGTCAGCCTTTTATGCAAGAGAACTGTTCCACGACGAAAGTTCGCGAATGGCTGACGCTGACAAACGCGAGTGGCGGCGGCTTGGGACGCGCGGGACCTCGCGAAACAGCGTTGTCAGCCTACCGTCTAAGTCTTTTTACTGAACGACTGAATGGAGTTCAAAAATCCAAAATCCAAAATAAAAGGAGCTGAAACAAGTGAGAATGAAACGAGAACACTAATTCTGCAGTAATTCCTTGGACACAGTTATGTGCAATCAGCTTCCCAGCACTCATCTTGGTACTCCAATAATTTTTTATACCGTAACTAGACTCAACAATTGCGCGGAGATACGATACCATCAGTAGAAGAATGCGTAGTTTAGCAAATACAGAGTGACATCAACGAGCACGCTTGCTGATTGGTCAGTACAGTCGACTTTGGTGAACATCCTCACTTTGTACGACGAGAAGGTGACAGGCACGATCTTCTGTTAGTCACAGTCTACTTCAAGTGTACGTTCAACTGATAAATAGACACGCCTGAACGTACTATTGCACTGTGTGAACGGCCAGTATCACGGTGACATGGCACATGACGTTGTTCTACAGCGGCTTTGCGGCCTTGACGAGAACGTCAACGCAGGGGTCGGGCACGAGGGCGACGAAGCCGCTGCGCTCCGCCCGTCCGCGCTCCTTGTCGCGCCACGCGTCGATGATGAGCGCGGCGAACTGTCTGAGAAAGTGGCTGGGCGCCGGGTCGCGGCAGTAGGCGGCCATCAGCTCCTCCTGACAGTCGAGGTGGCACTGGAGCGCGAGGCAGTGCACGGCCAGCCGGCGTCTGGACAACGGCTGCTGCGCCGTCAATCGCGGCGCGTCCAGTCGCGACACGGGATAGAAGGCGCGGTACTGCCGACAGCGCGACCACTCGCAGTCCGCCTGTAGATTCGGCAGCACCTGGCGGTAGCAGTCGAAGTGGGAGAGGTACTGAAAAGGGTCCGCGTTGGGAACGTTGAAACCGGCTGTGGACTTGCTTTGAAGTAATGGTCAAAGCAGAAGTAGTCGAGCGGCGACTTCTTGGGCTCCTCCGAGCTGCAGGAGCGCACGCAGGCCGAGTAGCTCGTCTGCAGAATGCAGAGACGGTCGAACTGCGGCTTGGAGAAGATGGCTCAAAAGAAATCACGGATACTAGATAGGACCTAGTTTGGTTTTCGGATAACGTGAGCGCACCGGGGACTGGCAGCGCTCCAAAACCGGATTCGATTTTGAAATTCTCAATTTTGTACCGCTGCCGACACTTGTCTTCACACGTCTCTTCGCTAGAGGGCACCGTTTCATTTTCGGTCTCGCGTAGCCTTAACACTGGCGACGCGTTCGAGACGAATAGAACGACGGCGGCCGTTACAAGTGCGACAGAAAGAAGGGCTGCGTCCATGCGTTTGGCGACAGACAAATGAATGTTTTTTGGCGCAGACAGACCTGAGGTCGCCGGCGATCCTGTTGTAGCGGCCACCTTGCAGAGGGAGCGATCGGTCGTCGAGCGACCTTTTCATATTTTCGGCGGTCGTTGTCGTCGTCGACAAACGACCCGAGGCGAACTGGGCGCGTTGGCAAAAAACCAAGACGCACACCAGCGCCACCGCCATGCCGTCCGCTGGCATTAGAGTCAAAGGAGGCGGCGGCGTGGCAGCGCCGTCGACTATTCAAGCGCGCCAGCTGTATGAAGTAATCCGTTCGATGTGTCGACAGTCCAATTTGCGCAACGCGACGCCGACGCGTCGCCGTCGCCGCGGGCGGAACGAGCGAGACCGACCAGTCACTTTACTCAACAAACAGTCGATTTCGCACCCGCCGGCGCCTACGCAACACAGACACATTCGCGAACAGTTTGTACAAGTACAAACGATTTATCTAAAGGAATGTAGGTACAGGTGTGTTAGCGTGTGTTTTACATCGACTTTTCCGACACAGAAAGGAACATTGCTGTCCTTCTTGAGCAAACGACGCATTTCAAGTTCTGTACAGCTGCGGAGCTTTTGCCAAATTTCTTACAGAGCAAAATATGGCAGTGTGCTCATTCGCTGCTGGGCGGCACAATTAGTTATTGTACACACTGAACAGTACACTACACTGTACAGCCATTATGGGATCGGCAGCCGCTCTACGGATGGCGCTCCCGCGGCTTCTGCCCTTGCCTCCGAGGGCTCGGGAGTGATCCCTAGGAATCTGGGCTGCCCAGGAAACGCTACTGAACATAGACTGGCGATTCTCAAAGAAACAAATTGTCAACAGCTCTACACACACTTCAGAACAGACGGACATACGGTGTCTGACATCAGCATAGAAATCCTGCAGAGCTTCAGAGACGGAGACGCGTATGCAGACAAGATTAGGCTTGAGGCTGAGCATTTCTGGATTAAACAAATGAATAGTCTGTACCCCTGTGGTTTGAATACAAACTGTAAAGGCATTGGCAACGTACACGACGCGTTTGACATGCAAAACATTCCAAGTAATAAAAATCCGTACTTTAGCGCATTGAGAGTGACACGGGAACGCAAAATTAACTTCACCAAAAACACAAAGATCGTAAGCATAAGCACAATCCAACGGATGCGGAAATAGAAAGCTACATAAGAGAATTTGAAAAAATCCACATTGGAGACCAAACACAAATGCTACAAAAAACCAGAAAAAAGTACATACAGTACTTGTATTTTCGGTGTATGGCTAAAGGCCTACAACAGCATACCTACGACAAAATACTAGCCTAATCTGCAGAGTACCTCACGAAGACACAACGCTCATGAAACCCAGAAGCGACGGACAGTAAGGGTTACAGTACAACATACGAATCAAGTAGTGTCGCGAATTGGAATACCGTAAACCCTATGATTAGCCCCCCTATAATTGGCCCCCCCCTATAATAATACACCCTCCCAAGACCACTTTGAGTTAATAAGCCCCCCCCCCCCTATAATTACACCCCCTCCCACGTATGTGTACATTGTATGTGAGAGTGTGTGAGAGTGTGTTAGAGTGTACCAACGTGTGTGCACAGCGCCTTTTTCCCTTAAAAATCGCCTCCACGCGCCCTTTCGCCCACACATCTTCCCACTCATCGACGCTTCCAGTTTATAAGCCCCCCCCCCCTATAATTAGCCCCCCCTATAATTATACACCCTCCTAGAGCTCGAACGAAAAAATTAGCCCTTATAGGGTTTACGGTAACCAAATTACTGAAGGAACAAAGATCGGTAAACTCATCAGCAAACCAATGGAAGCTGTTGACTGGACCGTTCAGGTGGTGTACAAGACGACGTCACCAGCATGGCTACAAGTATGCAACTACACCAAAATACTGCGACAGCTTACAGCTGCAAGTGCACAGCTTGAAGAACATCTTTTGAGCTTGGAACGCTGTAGATGCAACGAAATTTATAGAGACCGACAATTAGGACATGTGGTTACTGGTGACCTGAATCTTGTAGAAAATACCGAACTTAGACAATTTTTGAATCTCGGTACAAAATACAAAATTAACATGACAACTGACAAAAATAAAATTGCTAGTTCGATACTGACAGATCTGAATCGGTACCTCAGTAGCTTAAGAGCCAAAAATGTACTCACAGAAAGTGACTGCACCAAATTAGTCGGCAAATATCGAAAAATAATAGAAACTAGAATTGATCAAGAAATTTACAGTACTCCACAGAACCTAAGACTTTCAAATAAAGGGATACAGTACCTGGAAACGTTTCAAAAACGGTACATAATTACAGTTACCGACAAAGTGCCAGGCAACTACTCCATCCTATACAAAAATTATTATTTGAAAACGCTCAGTGATGAATGTGGCATATATATTGAGAGTGACAGAATTACTATACATGGAAATGCAGTCTTCACACCGACAAATGACACGGTGGATCAAATACTGGAAAAACACAAACGTCTCATGAGCACATACGGTGTAAAGCCTGAAAATAGAAACGTTCTGCCTATACTCTTTGCCAACCCGAAATTACACAAAAGACCACCAGCATTCAGAGCTATCGTGGCGGCCAGACAATCCAGTTTAAAACCACTTGAGAAACTGTGCAAACACTACCTAAGTCACTACGCTTTGCACTTTAAGCGGTACTGTGCGATGATAGCCAACAGAAATGGACAAACTCGTTACGTCTCAGTAAAAAGCTCATTTGAGGTTGTTGAGCAGCTGCGCACAATGACCAACGTGAAGCGTATATACAGCGGTGATTTTTCAGCATTGTACCCCTCACTGAAACACGACACAATTATGAGTGGCATTAATGGTATCATTGACCTATGCCACAAAAATGCCAAAAGCGACTACCTGTACAGAAAGGGCGAACAAATACAATATGCTAGACAAGGTGCCGGCGCAAATACCCTGCACAAAAACGAAATAAAACAGCTATGCAAGGAAATACTACAAATTCGTACATGGCATTTGCCAACACCACGTTCAAAACAATAAAGGGATGCCCACAAGGTGGCGCTACCAGTTGTGACATGTTTGAGCTGGTTCGAATTTACATGGCTGAGTCGTAACAGACTACGTACAAACCAAGCGATTTTTCGGTATGTGGATGACCTGCTAGTTATAAACATTGAAGACTTTCATCTCGGGTGTCAAGCGGTGGAGGCGAAACACCCACATTTGTAGACAGTACCATACAAAAATAAAAATTTAATTTTTCTGTAAATAATTCTGTACATTTTCCTTGAATTTACAAAAATACATATAATCACTATCAATCGATTCAACGTAGTTGGGCTGTGAGGCGACGAAGAAGTCGTCCAAGTAGGAGTGGAGGTACTCGAAGGTGGGCCGTTGCTCGGGAAGCGCGTGCCAACAGGCGAGCATCGTCTCGTAGAGCTCATCGGGGCAGCTGCGCGGCTTCAACACGCTGACAACTTCGATATTCGTCTTGCCTGCGAATGTGCGGCCCTATCGGATGGGAACTGCGAGAACGCTACTTTGACAGATTCTTTTACCTATAGAGACACCTATATAAAAAGACGAGAGAAAAGTACCTACAGAGGCAGTATTGTGACGAAAAATTGTTCGATTTTCGACATCTGCCCCCCCCCCCCCAAACGACACTCGGCCTGACCCGGTTCCGGTTACATATATGTGTCGTCAAAGAAATGCAGATACGCACCAGGATACGGCACCTGTCCCTTGGTGATGACTTCGTAGAGCAGGACGCCGTACGACCAGACGTCCGACTTGACCGTGAACAGTCCTTTGAGCACCGCTTCCGGTGCGGTCCATTTGATGGGGCACTTGGCAGCTGAGCGGCGGTCTCGCCCAGGGTCGTATATGCCGTCTTGGAGCATGCGCGCCAGGCCGAAGTCGGCGACTTTGACGACGACGGAGTCGCCCAGTTGCTCGCCGACGAGCACGTTGCGCGCCGCCAGGTCGCGGTGCACGATCTCGCGCTTCTCCAGGTAGCCCATGCCCTGCGCCACCTGCGCCACCCCACCACCCGCGGTCGACGCTTCCTCACTTCACTCCCCAACCGTACCGGTAACCGGTAGCCAGATGATTCTACGTACGTACGGTCAAAAGTCAGTCCTCCTCCACTTACCCCATACCCCTCCCTCACCACGCTACCCCTCCCCCCTTCCCGATTTTTCTAAACGTTTTCAATCTCTCTGGGTGATGAATTTGCGTGTTTTGCGTCATACTGTATCTACTGGCTACTTGGTACAAAACGTTTACATTCTGTGGTGCGGGACACCAAATCCTTCACCTGAACCTTTGCCCCCCCCCCCCTCATATTCTACTTACAAATGCGCCCCGCGCACGGGTGTGTGTGTGTGTGTGTGTGTGTGTGTGGGTGGGTGTGTGTGTGTGTGTGTGGGCAACGAGTAAACTCGCGAACCGCTTGACGTACGTGCACGCGCGATGGCTCGATCGAATCCTCGCGACCCCGAGATGGTCGTGGACAAGGTCGATTTTTGATATGCAAATTCATACCGTAGTTAGAGCGCATTTTCAAATGTTGCAGCACAGATTAACACTATCAAACGAACTGCACATGGATGAATTGCACATCAAATGACTCGCCTCGACATCGCGGGTCGTTTACACATGCTTATGCACGATTATGCAAATGCGCACTGTAGTTGTGGTACATTGTACATTGTACTGTACATGGTAGCTTGCCTAATTGGGAAACTACCAGAACGCGTGCAGGCACTTGGGAAACTACCAGAAGGCACGCACGCATGCACGCACGCGCGCACGCACGCACACACGGAAGTGCACGCACGCACGCACGCACGCACGCACGCACGCACGCACGCACGCACGCACGCACGCACGCACGCACGCACGCACGCACGCACTCACGCACGCACGCACGTGCATGCACGGGAGTGCACGCACGCACCCACACGTGCACACGCACGTGCACACGTACGCACGCACGAACGCACGTGCACGCATGGGAGTGCACGCACATGCACGCACGGGAGTGCTCGCACGTGCACGCACGCACGCACTCACGCACGCACGCACGAACGCACGAACGCACGAACGCACGCACGTGCACGCACGCACGTACGCACGTGCATGCATGGGAGTGCACGCACGCACGCACGCACGCACGCACACACGTGCACACGCACGTGCACACATATGCACGCACGCACGCACGTGCGCGCATGCACAGGAGTGCATGCACGGAAGTGCACACACGTGCACGCACGCACGAACGTGCATGCATGGGAGTGCACGCACACACACACATGTGCACACGCACGTGCACACGCACGCACGCACGTACGTACATGCATGCACGGGAGTGCATGCACGTGCACGCACGTGCACACACGCAAGTGCACGCACGCACGTGCACGCACGCACGTGCACGCACGCACGTGCACGCACGCACGTGCACGCACGCACACGCACGCACGTGCATGCACAGGAGTGCACACATGCACACACACATGCACACACATGTACACACGTACGCACGTGCATGCATGGGAGTGCACACACGTGCACGCACACACGTGCACGCATGCACGAATGCACGCACGCACCACGCACGCATGCACGTGCATGCATGGGAGTGCAAGCATGCACACACATGTGCACATGCACGTGCACATGTACGCACGCACGCACGCATGCATGTGCATGCATGGGAGTGCACGCACGGGCACGCACGGGCACGCACGCACGTGCACAAACGCATGCATGTGCACACATGCTTGCACATGCATGCACGCACGCACACACGTGCACGCATGGGAGTGTATGCATGCACACACATGTGCACAAGCACGTGCACATGTACACACGCATGTGCGCATGTGCACGCACGGGAGTGCACGCACGTGCACGCACAAACACACACGTGCACGCACGCACACACGCACGCACGCACGCCCGTGCATGCACGCATGCACGTGCACGCATGCACGCACAAACACACACGTGCACGCACGCACACACGCACGCACGCACGCCCGTGCATGCACGCACGCATGTGCACGCATGCACGCACGCGCGCGCGCATGCACACACATGCACACACGTGCTCACATGCACGCATGTGCGCATGCACGCACGGGAGTGCATGCACGTGCACGCATGCACGCACGTGCACGCATGCACGCACATGCACGCACGCACGCACAGGAGTGCATGCACGTGCATGCATGCATGGGAGTGCATGCATGCATGGGAGTGCACGCACGTGCACACACGTGCACGCACGCACCAACGCATGCACGCACGCACGCACGCACACACACCCATGCATGCATGCACGCGCGCGAGTATGCACACACACGCACACACATGCTCGCACGCACGCACAAGAGTGCACGCACGTGCACGCATGCACGCACGCACGGGAGTGTATGCACGTGCGTGCACGCACGCACGCACGCACACACCCATGCCTTCCAGAACGCGTGCACGCACGCACACATGCACACACGCGCGCACGCACACACGTACGCACGCACGTACACGCACGCACGCACGCACGTGCGCACGCACGCGCGCATGCACGCACGCACGCACGCACTTTCACTCTCAAGCACTCACGCACTCACGCACGCAAGCACGCACGCACGCACGCACATGCACATACACACGCGCACATATGCCATGCGTGCACGCACGCACGCACGCACGCATGCACGCACGCACACACGCGCGCACGCACACACGTACGCACGCACGTACACGCACGCATGCACGCATGTGCGCACGCACGCACGCACGCACGCACGCACGCACGCACGCACGCACGCACGCACGCACGCACGCACGCACGCACGCACGCACGCACGCGCGCACGCACGCACGCACGCACGCACGCACGCACGCACAGAGGAGCACAGAATTTGGGCCAGTTTCTGTCAATGGGGTGCACGCCTTCACGATCAACAGAGGAGCACAGAATTTGGACCAATTTCTGTCAATGGGGTGCACGCCCTCACGATAAAAAGAGGAACGCAGAATTTGGGCCAGTTTCTGTCAACGGGGTGCACGCCCCCATGGAGAAAGGGGGAGCATGGAGTTTGGGTCCCTCAATGCTGACAACTGTCCTAAGGAACACTCGCAGACACAAGCAAAAGACAGCTACGCATGTCGCACTCGCATACCTACGATACATTATGCTATGCTTGCGCATTATGATCACGTCGACGTCGGCCGAAGGCCGCGCGCGCCTCTAGTCTTTTCAAATTGCCATTTTAACCCTCGCCACTCGCTCCTCTCTGACCCTCTTTCTCGACTGTTCCCAGCCCCGTTGCTTGCATCACCTGCTGCGCGATGTCCATAAGCGCGGCCAACTGCAGCCGCTGGCCCTCGGGCCTATTCAAGTAGTCGCTGAGAGCGCCGTTCTGCATGTACTCGGTGACGATGAAGAAGGGCTCGTCCTTGGTGCAGACGGCGTAGAGTTTGACTAGGTTCTCGTGGTCGCATTCCTTCGTGATGGCCGCCTCCTTCAGGAACGCCTCCGATGTCATCGTGTCCGACTTCACCGTCTTCACTGCCACCTCGACGATGCCGCGCCATTTGGCTAGAGCGCAGTATCAAATGGAAGACGCCTCTCAAATTTTCAAGTGTCAACCCGATAGATGCGAACATGAAATACGAAGCACATTATGAAAACAGTATAATTTAGAGCAACTAAAAGTAATGATTTACTATTATTTTTGGTTTGCTACCGCAGTTGTCATTGCTGGGCAATGGTCCGGACTCCGGAGCATACCTGTAACTGGGTCTGGAAGAGTGGGGGGGAGTAAATGGCCAAATTCTGGGGGGGGGGGTGTCTGGAGCAAAAAGTGGGGGGGGGGGTTGCCGGCCATTTTTGGAGTTATACTGGTACTTTTTGGTCAAAAATGGGTATAAATAGGGTCTAAACAGTGTTATTTAGCTGTTTTATGGTCATATAGCACTGAAAAGCACTGAAATACACCAACATTTACTCACTTTTATCGTTTTAGACTGAGTGAAAATCCCTTGGGAAAATTCTGGGGGGGAGGGTTGGGGGGGAGTTGGGTGGGTGTTGGAAAAATAGTGCGGGGCCCCCCCCCCCCCCCCCCCCCCAGTTACAGGTATGGTCCGGAGGGAGGGGGAGCGCAGTGCAGCGTACCGAAAAAGACTTCGCCGAAGTTGCCGGCACCAAGGCAGTGCTTGATCTGGAGCTCGTTGCGGTCTATCTCATAGTTCTTGGCCGTGCCGTGCGACAGGTCGGGCCGGCAGGGCGCAATGCGCGGCACGGGAAAGGTGAGCGCGCAGCACAGTCCGTTGGCAGCGTCTGCAACTCTGCGCACGTTGTCGAACCCGCGGTGATCCTGGGCTTGCCTGGCCCGGTTATGCCCAAAGTCCCACTTGAATAGAACTCGACGAGTTCTTGGAGGCCGCGGAACTTCTTGCTAGTGGTGATGTAGAAGCCGTTGTGGTGGTCGAGTCGCTTGATCTTGTAGTGCTTGATGTCATTCGTGCCACTGGAGTCGCTGTCTCGAATCGTCAGCGCGTACTCGCCTGCCACGTTGAGACGATGCAAGAGGCTGCCTGGCTCGCGAAGCCAGCAGTCGTCGCTTACTGAGCTTCGTGTCGGTAGCGCGTTCGCGAATGAGAAAGGTGCCGCGAGGCAGCTTGTTCTGGATGACCAGTCGCTCAGCACGACTCCGCGGAATCCGACCAGCGTACCACCTGCGTAGAAGAGGAGAGCCTTGCGTGCTAGAGTAGCGATCCAGCGCACTCCTTCCGAGACTCACTCTTCGGATTCAAGCGAGTTGTCTTTAGCGACGAAGTTTCGTGGTACCTAGCCGCGCCTTCCCGTCCCCGACTGATGCACGTACCACCAATCAGGGTTGCTGTAACGCCATTGTTTATTGCATACGCACGCACGCATGCACGCACGCACGCACGCACGCACGCACGCACGACAAACGTCACCAACGTGCTCTCTAGTAGATACATGACGTCGCCCTTGCTGAAGCTCACATCGCCTTCGTCGCGAGAATCGTAGTCATGCAAACCGACCAGCTTCATGGAACCTTTAAACTGCTGGGCTGGTTTGCTCGCCATGAAAATTAAAAAAACGTGGGATTTGTACCTGTCGGTAGTGCCGGCTGCTGAGCAAGTGCCGACGAAGTTGCTGCAGGTCGCGTTTTGTCGGCCATTGTGAAGAGGACGTCGTCGCCACCACTTGAAGCCTCGCTCGCCTGAGCGCCGATTCGCCCCCTTGACTGTCTATTGGGATGTAGCTCGTCGCGCTTGGTCGAAGATTTGCTGAGACACTTGCCCATTGCGTCGCACTTAGCGCTCGCTCAGAGTGCCTGATTCGTGCGCATCTTAGCCACATGTAATGTACCTAACCGCTGTCAGCACCGGCGCGGATAGCGTGGCGAGTAGCGACTGCATACCAAGCGTATCAGCGCTGTCCAGTTCGGCAAACGGCCATTCCGTAGCCCCAGCCATTCCAGGCGGCAAACTTGTAGACGAAACGAACACGCGCACGCGTATATTTTGTGCAGTGGAAGCATCGCACATGAGAGCAGTGACAACAATTTCAACATTTCTGTCCCACTGAGACAGCAGTCGACAAAGAATTCACATTCACAATTTTCCAAGTGAAGAACGCCACAGAGGACGAGACAAGCAACGGTTTGAGGAGACTGTTCAGTTGACTGTAGGCAGACTTGGTCGACATTCCACCCACTCCGCCGGTCGCCTAATATCGGAGTATAAACGTACACGCAGAAGTCACTGGAGCTTGCGGTCAGAACTTTGTCTTTGCTAGAGCTTTCAGCTGGGCTCTTGAACGATTGAAGTTTGCAGTACATCTACCGTACCTATGTACATACAACAAGTGTGCGTCAGAAGTGTACATTAGAAGTGGATGATGAGCGACACACCACCCTGCGCGTCACAATTCGGAGTGACATACGTAGGTTTACCTACATGGTAATCACAGGTGTATTTCGGCACTGGACTCAGCAATGACCGCATGATCTTTTGCAATTCTCTTGCATGAATGCTTCGCTCGACTTGCAATAGCCTTCTTCTGCCCATTTCGGGCACCTTGTCGACTTGTCGCCGCAGTCTATGAGCGTTACAAACCAGGCAAAGTTTCGCTCAAAGAGTTCAAACGTTCAAACGTTCAGACGCACAGTGACGCAGTCCCGGCGCAATCTTTCTTTCGATCATGGCGTCGGCGGAAAGACAGGCGTCGCAGCTTTTGCGGCAGTTGAAGTGCATGAAAAGGGGATCGGATGCGCAAAGACCAGCCGTAGCCCAGGAGGAGCACCTCAAGCGTTTCAATTTTTTTTTAAGATGTAAATTGTTTCGTCTGCACAAAATAATTCACGCGTGAAAATATTCAGACATTGAAAACGTGCGAAATCCCGTCCAAACATGAAAAAGCTGCTGTATAATACAAAAGATAGAAAATCTCACGACTTGGTCTTGTCACGACAGCGAGACGCAATGTTGAGCGGTCCTAAAGAGCAACGAAGTTTGTCTATGCAGGATAATTGAAACAGCGTAGCCTCCCTCCTCCCGACCGTACTTCCAGTGCATCTCACCCAGTAGTACCCTCGGGTCCGAAACAATGGTGCTTCATCATATCGAAGAATGCGGAAGAATGCGAGCAACTTGGAAAAAATTTTAATGAAAACACTGCCACAATGTCAATTTAGCGGCCAATTTTCTCGAAAGTGTGAAACATGGAAAACCCCTTTCACATTTCAGCAGTGGCCCGGCTAAATCAAGGTTGAACCCACACTGCATTTTCACTGTGCCCAGGCGAAGCTATACACCGACATTCAAAGATTTCGGTATCATATGTACCTATTTTTATTCGAAAGGAAATGCGCACGTTTGCAGACTTCAGCGTTGTCCCTGCATTCGTGCTTACAGAAAGCTTCCATGAATCTCGCGCTGGCCGTGCAGAAGCCATCTGCAACCCAGTCGCAGCAGCGGTCGTGCCAGTAGCCGCCAAAGAATATTGAAGGCCTGAATGCGAACACCTTTCACACAGGCAACTGTGTCACTTTGTGGGTGCGTGCGTGCGTGTGTGCATGCCCAATATAGAAATCTGTGCCAGACAAACTGATTACCGCGCGGTTGGTACGGGCGGCTTCACAGGCTTTGGTGCTTCTTCTCCTTCTGAGTTCCAGTTTTCAATCGCGCTCTGACACTCGGCACTCACTGCAAAGCTACATAGTAGCACTGCTCTGGCTACTGTTTTGTAAACTGAGCACACGCACGTGGCACGCAGCTGCCGGTGGCGCTGCACACTTGGTCTGGGTACTCGCAGAAGTCGCAGGTGGACATGGCAGCCGTTTTCACACCGCCACCTGTGAACGCATCACTCTCGTTTCCATTGCTTCTTCTCTCGTCTTCTCCGTCTAGAACTCACATGCAGCAATCGCTTCGATCAGAATCCTGTCTTCGTCGTGCAATTGTGCCAGAGCAAAATCTTGACAAGAGGCCTTGTCGCAGAGCAACCCGCTAACAAGTATAACGAGCAGCTGCAAAACGGCACGCATTGTAGACTGGTAGACAAACAACTAGTGCAAATTTTGAGAAACGGAAGTCGACAATGTTTGTGCAGTAACCCTGAAACGGGCACAAGTGAATGGACCGCCTAAGGCAGTGCCTATTCGGAGATTCCATCGTAAGATAAGAACGCGTACTATTGTGAGCACGCACGCCATTGCCCACATGAATGCCTGCCTAGGTACCTACATACAGTAACGTTTAATTTGAATACAATTACCTGTGTATGTTTGAATAAAGACGACGTACGGACCGTTGCCGCTGAGTACCAAATCCATCTTGTCAAAAAGAACAAACCGGACAAAAGTCAACCATGGTTGGTACAGTACTAGGTGGTACATGTAGGTACAACCTGTTGCTGTTTTAGCCACTGTGTATTTCATTGCAGGAAACCCGCAATCCTGTTTTTCTTGTATACTGAACTCGAGACTCTTTATAAACAACGACCCCGGAGCTTAAGTAGAACAAAATGCCTATTTTTTGCACTTTGTTTCAACAGAAAACAACAAAACATATTGAAATCTCTTTGCATCCGGGATTCTTTTATGATGACCATTCCGTTCTCGTTTTCCTGTTGAGCACTCTCCATTGAAAATACTATCCCTGTACACAATGAAAGTGCCGCGTTGCCTGGAGACGGCTCCTCTCTTGCCTGAGAATGAGGTGCAATCATACGAATCCGCAGCGTACATTTTGTTTGAGTTTATCCAGTAGCCCCCTTTTCGGTGCGTGTCGTTCTGGCCAGACATTATAAGCATGGAAAGTGCGTTTGCGCGATTGTCTCGGCAACTGAAGGGCCGATTCGCTTAACAATTTCGCAAACGTTAGGGCAAACGGCTCATTCGCGTACCCCAAGTGCAAGCAGTGATTCACTACTGAGCAAATTAATTTACACTCATTCAAATACAGAAATTTAGTAGCCCCAGCTCAAACCGATTTCTCGGACGGCTGTGGCGCATGCGCATGTATCAAGCTGTGCGTCTCTAAGTACGCGTACGTGCATACGTAAGGCTTGCCCTTAGCGCATTCGTTTGACCGCTCGTTCGTTTCATTGCTCTCTTCAAGTTTCATTGCTCTAGAGTGTGGACAGAGATGCTGTCGACTAACAACACGCAGACATCGGCAGCTCGCGAGTCACGCGTTGACGTCAGCCGGGGCGAGTGCCGTGACGGTCCGGGCAGCAGCCGCCCGGATCCGGATTAAGACTTGTCCAATTAGCGGATTCTTCTTAGGCAGCGGGGCCGCCCCGCGGCGCCGCATCCACGCACCCTGCCGCGGCCCTCACTTGCCTTCCCTCAGCCGTCGCTTCAAAGCGGCCTCAAGTTGAGCGCTCAGAACGACCGCTTCTTCTTTCCGCGTGTGTGCGTGCGTCCCCACACGCACGGACGCACTCAAGCGGCAACTGTATAGCCGGCGGTCATAGCGCTGCGAAGGCTGGCGTTGTTGCACATCGAGTCCTGACTCCTGATTTCTGGTTAGGACACTCTGTGTTCCAGAACAACAGCGACACTCGCGAATCATACGGGAGATCGCAGAGCAGGTGAAATGGCTGACGGCCAGCAGGCGCTGAACGGAGAGGAGGGTGTGGACGAGCAGCAGCAGACGCGCCAGACGCCCCGCAACAAGCGGCTCGAGATGACGCAAGCGCAAGTCGACGAGGTCCGTTTAGCTGCAGCTGATCGCGTAATCAACACTTGTCTTCCAATGCAGTGCATGCAAGTACCATGTACATACACGTATGGTAAACGCAGAGTATGGAATGCGTCATTGGGTTGTTGAGGTGGTGGGCATCATGAAAGTGAACGTCGACAAAGTGCTCGAGCGCGATCAGCGGCTCGCTCATCTCGACGCTAGAGCGGGTACGTTCCATTGGGTGGCGACTGCGAGTGTGTACGTGTATTGTTTACCTGTAGGGATAGAGGCCCAGGATAAACGCAAAAAAAGATGGGCCACCCTGCACTCAGTACATTCATGAGTCTTCAACCCGCAGCTTTTCCCTTCAGCTCATTCACATTCATGGGTCTTCTTCAATCAATGCATCAGCCCTGTCAAAAATCTTGGCAGGCGATTTCCCCATTGTCTCTGTCTCGCGAAGCGCCACAGCAGCGTCTGCTCTCAGTATGCCTCCTCTGGGTAGCCATGCGAAGGAGTGCTACCGTGACTGGCTTGCATGAGCGCGCGGCTGTGGGTGATTGCAGATTGCAGTGGGACGCGATTGCAGAGGAGCTGCAGGAGGGCGCGTCGATGTTCGAGAAGAGCGCCTCGACCATGAAGCAGCGGCTCTGGATGAAGAACGCCAAGGCGACCGCCGCCGCTCTCGGACTCGCCCTACTACTCCTAGCACTGCTCGTCTGTGAGTCGCCTCCCACCATGCTTCAACTCCCTTCGCCCGCCTTGACCCAGAGATGGCATTGACTTCGAACGAATACAGGGTGGCCCATTTATCTATCCAGGGTTTTGATCGCGGATAACTCTCCGTTTACTGAACAAAACGAAACAAAATTTGTACCAGATACAGGTACAGGTTCAAAGGTTTTGTGTGCCGATTTTTAAGAAAATCTGATGCGATCTGCCAGAATGGAGCGATTTTATCCGATGAGCGCGCTTTTTCGTTGGATTTACTGTACAGTCCAGAAAATGAGATTACATCTGGCACGTTGGGCGTTTGGCGCGTTCCAGAAACGTTTGTAAGCATTGCCGAGCCGAAGCAGCGCCCTGTAGACGTATTTGACAGAATCATTGCCGAAATACGCCTGAAGACGCAGCACTAATGCCAGTCACACCAGACCAACGTGGATGTTACGTGATCGAAAAAAGGAGGTCGCGTTGAAGTCCATAAGCAGCGATGCCAACATTAGATCTTCTTGAAATTCGGCGCACAAAAACTTTGAGCCTGTACCTGTATCGTGTACAAATTTTGTTCCGTTTTGCTCAGTAAACACAAAGTTACAAGCGATCAAAGCTCCGGATAGATAAATGGGCCACCCTGTATGTTCAGACAATTCTGTTTCTTTCTTTCTCGAAAAATTAATATAGTACAAAATGTTTTGTCGCATTCTCCCCACGTTTGCGGTTATTTCAGTATTTTCTCGATTGTCTCTGTCCTCTTAAAAAAATGCCTGGAGCGCTACCAAGAAAACCTTTTTGGTTAATTAATTATTTTTGGCAATTTTGACGGAACTACTTCGCCTCCTTTAGTTCATTGTTATGCGTACAAGTTGTACATTGTACACGTACCATCATTTGTACGGCAGGTGCAGTAAACGGTTATTGAAGACTCCCGAGCTCCCATTATCATCACATCCAGAGCGTTTGATCTTCCTATAATTTTTCTTCTCTTTATATCCCGAAAATCTCTATTCAGACCTCTTCAGCAGTTGAGTCGAACGAAATGACCAAGAACAGAACACGCCCGAGTTGCGCATTGTCGCGTGCTGTCGTGATTAATAGTAGTGTACTTTTCGCATTGTGCTTTCATGTTCGAATATGGTTGTGGACGTGACATTTCCGTTGTGATATCGCCGCTCTGTAAACGTAGCCAGAGCTACATAGCTGCAACCTTCTGATCGACATTTTGCGCGCTGGAGCAATCTTAGGCGACACAACGGTGCAATGGCGCACCCCCACTCGGTTTTCCCAGGGTTACATAAAAGACCAACACCGCCAACACGACCATGCCAGAGACGGTACCGGATTTATGCAGACATGCGACACATGCAACGAATTACTGTTCCCGCCTCCAGTTAGGGGAACTCTTTCCATGTGAACCATGCGAACGAACTCTTTCGTTATTTCGGTCCGACATGTTTTTTTCTTGTCTCTCCGTTTGTCTTCTGACGTGAGCATAAAAAAGTAAGAAATACGGTAGCTAAATGAGATATACGGTAGCTTAGGCTGAGGCTTAGGCCTTGCCAAGACTTTGGCTAGGGATCAGGCTTACGCATGCACGCATGCACGCATGCGCCTGCGCATGCATGCCTATGCCTATGCCTGAAATAATGTACCAAAAAAATAAATCATGCAAGTGACATGAATTAAAACAAAATAGCAAAATAAATTACAATCAATTCCTGTCTGGCAGAGCCAGAGCAACAATCCGCAGTGCCAACAGCGAGTAGACGCAGCTCCTGCAGAACGTGTCATAGTGTGGGGCCGCAGAAATAGGGCGGGCGTGCGGAGGCAACGGCGACTCGGAGGCGCCGTCCAGTGCGTGCGTTGACTCCGTCCAGTGGCTCGCATGTGTGCGCAAGTCGAAGGCAACGCCCTCGTCTCTATCGACTGCGGTTGGTCGAGTCGCGCAACGTCAGCTGGCCCGGCAAGGCGCGGCGGAGTCGGCGCTCCTTAGCTAGCAGAACCAGTCGATCGAAACGGCGGGCTGGCGGCAAACCAACCGTCGTCGACTCTCTTGGATTTCCTTCGCAGTGCATAAGGCTTAGGTAGGCTTAGGCTTGGGCGACGACTAGACTGCCTGAGGTACCGTATTTCTTGTTTGGCATCCGTATTTCTCACTTTTTCGATTGCAAGGATCAAGTAACAAGACGAATGGAGAGACAATAGAAACACCGAAATAACGACGGTTCGTTCACATGGTTCACATGTAAAGAGCTTTCCCTAATTGGAGGCGGGAACCCGTGATTCGTTGCATGTGTTGCATCACTTAGAAATTGCCAAAGACTGGTCTGTGTGACAAGCGCGCTAGCTGTTTAGTGGGTTGACTGGTCCGTGTGACAAGCGCTCTAGCTGTTCAGTAGGTTGACTCGTCCCCATGACGAGCGCACTAGCTGTTCAGTAGGTTGACTCGTCCCCATGACGAGCGCGCTAGCTGTTCAGTGGTTCGACTCATCTCTATGACAAGCGCACTAGCACGTCAACTGGCCGCAAAGATCCACCTGAGTCGGCCGCTATGAGCGTCCGTCGGTCCTGAGCTGTCGGGCGTGCCGAATCGATCCTCTCTGGTTGCCAGGGCGTCCAGGTCGAAGCGTTGTTCACAGTGGTTTGAATTTTGCAAACCGTTTTTAGCGACTTTGACAAATTCACCAACTGTTGGCAAACGCTGTTCACATCTGAGACCAGTTTTAGAGATGCCGGGTCGTACGAGCTGTGTCGCATCCTTATCCGTCGGGCGTGCGATATTTCCGTCGATTTGTTTAGTTTTTAGGATCGTTTGTTTCCTTTTTGCCCCTTTAGGTATACTACTTACCCCTTTAGGTCAAAGCGCAGTAAAAGACACAGACAGACAGTGTCGGTGTTGTTGGTGTATTTTATGCAATGCCTGACTTTTGCTAACTTCGCCATTTTTAGCATTTATCGGTATTTATCGCCAAAACGAATAGCATCGTGGCGCATGCGAAACGAGGCCGAGTCGATCGAGCCATCGCCCGTCCGGATCCGTCAAGCCGTTCTAGAGACCAAAAACAGCAGGCGCATGCACGTTTTCTAAGAAACGCGTATCGCTGTTAGGACAAACAATAGTCGCACCAAAATATTTGTCCCAGAGTGGTATTTTCGCCATTTATATGAGCTTAGTATTGGAAAACGAATAGCGTCACTCGCCCTAGCTGGCGATGCGGATTCGAACGAGCCATCGCCCGTCCGGATCCGTCCAGCCGTTAGAGAGTCTATCGTCGGACAGACGGACATCCACATTCGAATCCACATCCACATCCGATTTGGTTCTGGTACACGTGTGCCACCATTTTCAGTTTGCTATCCCTGTGCGGCTTATACCGAAAGGGGAAAGAAGGAAAATAGAATAAGAAAAGTTGTTGAAGCTTGTTTAGGCTCAACCTACTTTAGGCTTAGGCTTAGGCCTTGCCTAGGCTTAGCGTCCAAGCCACATTCTTTCACGTCCACCTGCAACAGTTGAAGGTGTTTCTTGCCACTGTGCTAGTCGGGAGAGATTTCGACAGTGTCGCTTCTTGTTCTTCATCGCTCAGTGGAACTGTCAAAGGCCCGTTTCGATTCATCGGTCTGTCGTGGACGATGGCTTTGTGTTCGTCCAAGGCACTGGGCTCGTCCGCCAAACCCTACTGATGATCCCATTCAGGATACAATTTCTTTGCTCCTGGGAAGGGCGGATTCCACAGTCGCCAGAAAGTTTTCAGCATCCGCCAGGCTTTCGGCAGTGCCCGTGATTCCCTTTCGTCGGATGGCAAAGCTTTCGTTTGTTTCGGCATTCTTGCTCGGCGCTTCTTCGACAGGCCGCGGTCCCAGCCTGCTGCGCTTCAAAGCTGCAAGCCAATCTCGCCCCACGTCAAACAGCGTCCCTTCGTGCGCCGTCGAAGCTGCCGCTTCCACCATATCAGCGGTCACCTAAAGACTGAACAGTAGAACCGAACCAGTGTCGGTCGGCAGCACCAACGTCGGTCATCGTCGGAGCTTGTCGAGTTCGCTGAGCAATTTCAAGTCGGTGTCGTCGACGCAGAAGCGAATCAGCTGACAGTGAACGCCGGGTCTCTATCCACAAAGAACAGTTCGACCGCACAGTGTCGACTCTGCTCTAGGGACTCGCTTCTTCAACGCCGACGCCAAACACAACTCGGTTTCCGCGACCGACGAATCCATCCATCATGAGCCGACTGCCAACTGACGTGTTCCATTCATGGTGTGCCAACACATTTCGCAAGCCGTAGTCGTCATTGTGTACAGGCTGCGAGTCGAAAGCCATTAGTTACTTACCAGTTACGTGTGACTCTCCAACAACTTTCCGAATCAATCAAAGCCGTAAAGCCAGCGCCTGACGGTGTTGCCGACAAATCCGCCAGCCGGCGCGTTGGTGGTGGAGTTGTCGATGTCGAGCATTATGGGTGCCACGGCTGCCGGCTTAGGCTTGGCTTAGGCATTGCCTGTGCTGCGTTTAGGCTTGACCTTGTTTAGGCTTAGTCTTGCGCCTTGGTTCGGCTTAACCCTTGCTTAGGCTTGCTCAGGCTGCTAACACAACCTTTTTACCCTTTTGCCCCCTTTCGGCTATTGCGAAGATGGTGGCATGCGTGCACTGGAACCGAATCGGATGTGGATGTGGATGTGGATGCATAAGTTGGCTAAAGCCGAAGATGTCAGCTTTCGCGCTGACGGCAGAACTGCTGTGCGTTGGCGTGCTGACGGCGTGGCTTCTGCACCGCTACGGGGACTGGCGCCGGCAGAGGGCGGTAGTGCTCTTCGCCACCTTCGTCGGCTGGTACTTCTCATTCCTCATCGTCTTCGTACTGCCCCTCGACGTCGCCCTGGTCGGACAGCCTGTCTGTCGGTGTGCGTGCGTGCGTGCGTAGTGTGACGTGTGCCGTGTACACACACGAATGTACTGTACATCTTTCTCATACGTCTAAGTTGGGCCTGTGAGATGGGCGCTAGTCCAGTTTAGGTGTGCAAAAAAAATTAGGTGTGCAAAAAAAAATTAGGTGTGCAACAAAAAAAATAGGTGTGCAACTACTTTAGGTGTGTAACAAAAAAATATATATTTAGTGCTGCACACACTTGAAAAATAGGCTTTGCTTAGGTCTTAGGCTTGGCTTAGGCTGTCTAGGCTTAGGCTAGGCTCATGCTCAGAATTAGGCTTAGGCTTTCGCTTTGGGTTAGGCTTTTGCTAAGGCTTTCGGTTAGGCTTAGGCTTTCGCTTAGGCTTAGGCTTTCGCTTAGGCTTTCGCTTAGGCTTTCGCTTAGGCTTAGGCTTTCGCTTAGGCTTTCACTCAGCCTTAGGTTATGCTTATGCATGCATGCATGCACGCACGCTCGCACGCTGGGACGCACTCACCCACGCACACACGCTGGCACGCACGCACGCAGGTATGGGCGCACCAACGCACACTTGCCAGTGAGCAGCTACTGAACGAGTTGCTGCAGCCTGAGTAAAGCCTAAGCCAAGCCAAGGTCGAGCCTAAGCCTCTAACACACCTAAAGTGTGTGTGGCTCTAAATAAATTTGTTACACACCTAAAGTGGTTGCACACCTATTTTTTTGTTGCACACCTATTTTTTTTTTGCACACCTAATGCACGCCGGCCTTGTGAGTCTGGAACCGTCGTCTGTATCGACGGAAAAATGTGAACAATTTTTGCATGCAGACTTACTATCGCGACTGCGTCGCCAAAGAGACATTGACGGTGCTGAGCGCGACGACGACGACCGCAACGACAGGCTTGCCTGTCCTGTCCACCGCCGCCCCGCTGCCGTCAGAGGCGGACTATCCCTCCGCGAACCATTTGCCCGTCGTGGGCAGTGACCACCGCGACAGTCGGGCAGTGGCAGCAGCAGCCACGTCATATCCTAGCGTGGCACCGAACGCGAGTGTCGCGCTCGACGTGGCCTCGGCGCTGGAGCAGCGCTGCAGCATGCCCAGCTTCTACGTGAGCAGAGACGTCCTCCTGGCCCTTTGGCGCGTCGTCTACTGGGGTTCGCAGGCGCTCACGTGGTTGGTTTCATTCAGTCTGCCTCTTCCGGTGCGTTTCTGGGCGGGCGTTGTACAAGGTTGGTGGGCGCTTGAGGCTGGTGCTGCCGGTGCTGCAGTCGTACGCGACGTCGGGCGAGTTCTCGGCGTGGGGAAGGCTGAGGAGCGCGCTCTACCAGAACGCCGTCTACTACGGCTCATTCCTCCTTCTCTTCGCCGCACTCCTCTTCTACGCACTACTCAAGGGAGCCTCCGTCAACTTGTGAGCATCCACTGTCTCCCCTCCCCTCCCCCCGCCCCTTTCCCCTTGTAAAACGTGAACGACTTCCAGAAACGGGCAGTACCTTGTCCTGCTCTATGCATGATTTTTGTATAACTTTGTCTTCGTGGACGGGCCTCCAAACTGACATCTTTCGCAAACGCTCACCACAACGCAAAGTTTACCAAAAGATCCTTACGAGCATAGAAGCAACCCCACACAACAACAACAACAACAACAACTCTCACGTTTGTTTGGTTGGGGTCTGTGTCGGTTCTTAGTCAAACAGGCACTAGCATCGTCAACTGAAATGCGAATGCGTCGCGTACGGCTTCGTCTGGTTCAGTTCCGACCTGAAGTCGGTGTGCATCAACGCGTCGAACACGTGGGGCCTGTTCCTGCTGGTGCTGCTGCTGGGCTACGGCCTGGTCGAGGTGCCCCGACGCGTCTGGCAGCTGGGCACCCCCGCCGTGAGGCTAAGGAGGCTCTATTTTGACGTGGAGCAGCTCTCGGCTGAGAAGAACGACGCAGAGGAGGCGGCCAAGGAACTACTACAGAACGTACACGAGATGAAGAAGCTGCTGGGTGCACACCACCCCCTCGCCGGACGCGCCAGGGAGATTGGCGACAAGGTAGGGCTTGGCTGGCTGGTGCCCACAGACGCGTGAGCCCACTTTGGCACATTGACCTGCCATCGCGCCATCTCGCATAGTCATTCCTCTATTTCTCTGTGCGTGTCGGAGTTAGGAGAGGAGGTGTGGGTTTCTCGTTTGTGTGTGGCGCACGTTGAAGGGAGTGGCCTGTTTCAGTTTTCCGAAGAGATTGTGCAAGAGCTGCTGGGCGTGGGCCGCGATCGGTTGGGCGGACGGCGACGGACGGCGGAGAGCTACGCGGACGAGGAGGGGTCGTCGGGTGGGGCGTCGTCGAGCGCCGTCGCCGCCGCCAACGCCGCCTCCGTCACCGAGCAGGCACTCGTGCGTCACGGCACGCACGACTCGTCTATCATCTTCTGCTGTAGAATCAATGCACACTGGAACAGTCCACTGGAGTGCTTGTGCGAGCAGGAATCTTTGGTATATGAAAAAAAGGTTCTTGACAGATCCGTCTGCTGGACAGGATAGGGCTGGTCTCCTCGTGAGGTGTCTGTCGGTCTGTCCTGGCCGGCCCTTTCCCTTAACGCTCCCTGTCAGGGCACACTGCAGCCAACCACGACCGCAGCCACGGTGCGTTCTCCGGTCAGATATGAGAGACTGATGAGCCGACCAGGATCGGGTGGACACTCGTTGGTGTCGTTGTCGCACGCAATTCCCGCGTATTGTAACATTGAATGGTTTCTTGGCTGCGTTGTTGAGGTGCGTCTGCACTGGCGCGTGATCCGCGGCCTGGGCGCCTACCAGCGGACGCGGGCGCAGTGGCGCGCGCTCACGGAGGCGGCGCTGCACCTCGAGGACGCCGCCAAGGCCGAGACGGCCGGCGGCCCGCACCTCTTCCACCAGCGCGCTGACGCCCAACACGAGCCGTCGCGCTCCTTCCTCCGCGACGCCCTCTGCACACCCTCCATTGGTACGACGTAGGGCCCCCACTCACTGTCCGTGGGCACGCACGCACGCACGCACGCAGGGAGGCGCGGTTGCAGAGTGGTACTGGGAGTGCCGTGTGCGTTCGCGAGCGCTGCGCGCGGCGGGAGGCGCGGCGGCGGTGATGTCGGTGCTGATCGTCTGGTCCGAGTGCGTCTTCTTCATCGTCCGACCCGTTCTCTCACTCGTCGCCCTCGCCGTACAGACAGCCGCAGACCTCGGCAGCTACACATGCGTACAGGTGGGCGCGTCCGCATGACGAAGCCACAGTCGCCACCATCGTGCGTTGTGTGCGTGCGTGCGTGTGTGCGTGTGCGTGAGCGCGCGCCTGTGCCTGTGCAGTGCATTCAGCGCTTGCCTTAAGTCTGACTACTGGTTAATGCAGTCGTTTGCTCGTTGCAGCTGGCCTCCGCTTCCGCGCTGGCCTACTTGAGCGTCTGCGCCTACTACACGGTGTTCCAATTGCGCCTCTACAAGTTCTACCACCTGGACGCGCACCACCAAACCGACGAGAACAGCCTGCTCTTCAGTGCTATGTCAGCAACGCGCGTTAGGCCCTGTTCAGGTCCTCCTTAGGTCCTAATTGGTGGCGCTTCCAGGCTCCTGTGCAGGCTGACTGCGCCGTTGGGCCTCAACTTCTTAGGCTTGATTCACCTCGACAGCCACGTGACCAGCAGTCTCAACGGGACGGAGTCGGCCTTCACTACGGTTGGTGCCGTTTTTAAGTGTTGGTACCAGCATGACGGATGCGCGACGCGCTCTGCAGCTGATGGGCCACATGGACGTGCTGAACGGCCTGATCGCGAACGGCTTCAACGTCTACTTCCCCACGCTGGTGGTGCTGCTCTGCGCCGGCACCTACCTGAAGCTGGGCTCCCGGCTGCTGCACTCGCTCGGCATTGACCAGTTCATCGACGACGACCACCGACTCACCGCCGACATGGTCGACGGCGGCAGGGCGCTCGTCAACCTCGGTGCGTCGCTGCGTGCGTGCGTGCGTGCGTGCGTGCGCGCGCGTGTGCGTGCGTGCGTGCGTGCGTGCGTGCGTGCCTGCGCGCGCGCGGAGAGACGGACATGGGCCAACAACAGAGCGGAATCGGCATCGCCGAGCCGTGGACCGGGCGAGTCGGCAGCGGCTCTGGCGCGAGACGCTCGGCGGCGGCGGCGGCGACGAGGACGATCGCCGACCTCTCCGGCAGGCGGTCGCGCCATCGTCTTGGAGAAAATCCGGTGCGCTCTCTCGCGAACCATTCAGGTCTGAGCTGCTCTCATCATTCTTTGTTGTTTCTCGTCGCAGGCAGCCGGGACGACGACGAAGACCGGAGGCCGATCGTCGACAGAGACGCGGACGTGCTCGAGCGAGGCGGTTTATGCGAGTCGACCAGCGGCATTTTTGATGATCTCTGAGCGGTTTCAATCGCCGTTGGAGGCCCACGTGAAGCACTACCCCAGGGTCCAGAATGGTAGATCACACTGGAAAGTGGCCCGGGCCGTTGGCTTCTTCTCACCTACTTGTCGTCCTTCGACTTACAGTTTTAAAACTGACGCGAGTTTTCCTATTCTCTTGCGTTTGACTCGACGGTTTTGGTGCGTGTGATGTCAGGTGTTTCTATCTTGTTTTCTCTCTGTGTGATGGGTTTGCGGCTTTGAATGAATATTTAAAAATAGCCATGTATTGATCTTCTGTGTGCTGCATCGGTTGTCTGCGAAACTATCGAGTTTGGTGGGTTGTATGGAAGAGTATGCACCTATTATTGACTTCCATTCTCCCGTCGTCTCTGTCTGTGATAGTCGTACGTATCGTATGCGAAATGTTTTCATGTCTGCGCGACAGTGCAAAGCATTTTGGCCGCGAATCTGTGACTCTTGACTTTATTGTCGTCTTTTAATGGATATGTGGCGAAGGACAAATTGAATGGACTCCATTCTCTTGCCATTGTTGTCGTTGCTTTGTCGAAGCCTGCCTGGCCTGGCGTCTGGGATCCACCTGTGCCGAGACGAATTGGGCGACAGCTCTCAACTATTTTTCTCCATGCGCATGCACGGACCTGGGTGGCCGCTCACGGTTGATATTCTGGCGGACGGTGCACAGCCGAGGCCTTCGAGGCGTTTCCGTCAAGGAGTCGAGGGAAAGTGGCTGGGATGGAGGCGCGACGCGTCGTTTCTTGGCCTGTCCTCGGTCCGCCTCGTGTTTTTGGACATTCCACGGTCCGAAGCGGGTCGAGTCGTCAGCCAACGGAAAACCCGGTTCACGTATACCGTGAAGAGTATGGCTAGGACAGGTTAGGTACACTGTGTGACGTAACCAGAACAGTAAAGGGCGCTTCGATTCTACGAATCAAATATACAGCCGTGCGACAGACGTACTTGCATCGTACTCCCATAAATCTCGGTTCAATAACATGCAGACAGCGCAAGCACTTTGTCAATGTATCGTTGTGCGTGTGTCTCTTTAGGGCGTTATCATCGTAAATGCAAAATACTTGGCTCGTTGTACCGTGGTAGCACATATAAATTGTTGTAGGGGACACGAACGGGTCTAACCAGACTTGACTTTCATACCTGCTCCCAGGCAACCCGACGCCCGAAGTGCGGTAGAAGTGAAGCTATGAAGCTCGTCGCGTCGCTTCTTCTCTCTTGCGTTGTGCTTGGCAACGCGTTTCTTTCCATGGGGCTAAAAGAGAAATTGTCGAAGCTGATGCTGGGTCCTGGAGGTGGCGGCTGCGCTGAGTGCGCGGAGATGCTGAAAGACGCTCGGGAAGCGGGAAAGGACGGCATGGAAGAGGTGCGCGCCTTCGTCAAGGTCTTCTGCGGAGCCGTGCCCGACCTGGCCCACTTCTGCGAGCGCTTCGTCGACAGGGCGATCGATGCCTTCCTCGAGTTCGTCACTGACACCGACCACAGCGAGCGCCAGCTCTGCGCGCAGATCAGGCGCTGCCGCTGCGACACCGACTTCTGCGAGGCTCCCGCGGTTCGCGTAACAACTCGCCTGAACAAACGCAACCTACTTGTTGTGGCGGTGCATCACATATATAATCGATGTACATGGCTGATTGGCTGTAGTTTTGTAGCGCGTGGGGCAGCATTCGCACTTGCACCGTGTCGCACTGTTCAGCTGGAGGGCAAGTACTGCAACCACTGCCGGCTGGCCATTCTGAAGGTGCGCTCGAGGGCGGAGGAGGCGCGCTACGCCGACTACGAGGCCTTTGCCAAAGTCGTTTGCGAGGGAGAGGGTGGCCCCAGGCGGAGACGCGAGTGCGAGCGCGACCACGCTGCCGACCTGAAGCAGTGAGTCAACGTCAGTAGCGTGCGCAGAATGCGCCCAATGTGTGGGTCAGGGTGCTTGGAATATTGAAACTCTATGAGCAGGTGGTAATTCAGTCGAGCAGTTTATGTCGCTCTGTGGTGCACGACACGATGGGGTACCACCAGCGTCTACGTATATTGCCTGTCCACCGCAACCGTGTGTAAAGAAAGCACAATTCTAGCTTCATGGCGTACTTCTACCAGCCTGTTGCTCCTACAGCGCTCTGCAAGAAGGCCTATGTCTGCTGAAGATTGCAAGCAAGTCCTTAGGCTATATGCAGATGATGTGTGTGGGTGTGCCTGATGGAAATCGAGTTCTGTATGAGTGCTGGGTGCCGTTTTGCGTCTGGCAGAATCGTGTCGCTTCTCGCGCGTACCTCCCACCGCTTGGCATCGACAGCCACAGTGCAACTTGCGTAATGAACGGCCGAAACTTTCTCCGCGTTGTTATGACACCGCGGGTGCCCAAGGGAATGGTGCCATGACTACGGTTACGAAACAGCGACAAATGCGACAATTAGTAGACCCTCAGTTAGTAGTGACAGCGACAATTAGTAGACCCTCAGTTGTTCAATGGTTACAAGGAAAAGAATTGTTGCGGCGTTCCAACAATTATCTACTGCGTGTCGCACCACGCCAGAGACAGGACAGAGATCGGGGCAAGTATAGGGCAGAAGGCAGAACAGACGAAATACGATACGATTTACAATATTCGAGAAGAGTTTGCGTATGTGGGTGTCTCAACAAACAGAAGATCACCAGAGCTGTTTGTTCATCGGCAGCGATTTGAACTGGAGAGCGGCTTTGATCCCTATCTTGATTTCACGCTGGCGTTTGATGTAGATGAGGACGTTCAGCAATGGATTCGTGTTGTTTGAGATCCAAGCCAGCATCTCCCAGTCGAAGCCGCCCCAACGCAGCCATGTGCCCTTACCCGAGAGGTAAAACAGCTGGAATGGAGTTGTGCGCTGTCGGAATGCGCTGCAGTGTGACACGGCAATTGCTTCGCACCTCAACCAAGACAATTGGTGTGACGGAGAGCAGAAGCGTGAAGAGGCAGGAGATGCCGAGCGAGATCGTGAGGCGGCGCTGCTCTTTGAGTTTTCGTTTCACAGCCTCAGATTCTCTGCTGCTAGAGCTGTTAGCCGCCGAACTCGTCTCGTGACGCATCTGCAGACGGAATATCGGAAAATCCAAAACGCGACCGAGTTCGCGTTGCAACCGCAGTGCACCTTTCGTCGCTCGGCTTGCCTTCTCACGTAGACAATCATGAGCAAGCCATAGACTACGACGCTCGCCACTGAGAAGCCTACCCTGCCGTATGTGTAAATCTCTCGAATGGTGTTGCCCACCAGTCCAGACATCCAGCACTGCTAAAATGTCACAGGCGTTTGCAGCGCACACGAAAGTTTTGAAAGAAGAAAGAAACGAAAGAAAGAAAGGAGCACGCACTGGTTGTTGCATGACTCCCAGAGTAGCTCTGTGCGCAGCGACGGCGATGCCAGCAGCGGCCAACGCGACCGCGCTGCCTATCGGCGGACCGCAGAGGAGAAGCGAGTAGCTTTGACCCAGCTTCAGGTAGCGCAACGGAAAGACGACGGCGACGAAGCGGTCCACACTGACCACGAGCAGCATTATGGGAGCACCGTAGTCCGCCAGCATCCAGAACTAAAGAAGGTTCTTTGCTCGGACCGGCCATGTCCACAAACGCGTTCATACAGTATAGTGCACTGACCACAGTGCAACGCAAGAGTTGACGTGCCCTCCTTCGTTCCGAGAAGGTTAAATAGGCGACATCAAAATGAAGTGATTTCTTTCACTGATTGTTATCCCATACAAATCTGTTTGTAGAACGGACCCGCATTTTCGGCTTTGCGTTTTCGGCTCCAAGTGCACCTCGGTATTATAATGTACCTACATATACGTTATGAACTGCATGTACGTAGTATATTGAAATATTGTTGGACCATTGATTACTCACCAGCGCAAAAGGCTGCATCAAGCAGTCACTGGTGGGTACTGGGACATGCTGGCGTCCACGGTAGGTGTCGAAGAGGCGCTGGCGCGATGCGTCGACGTAGCAGAAGCCGTTGAGCGCGTCCATCGCCGCCAGCAGGCCCATCACCACGTATGACTGAGAACAGCGAGCAATCTTTCGTCAGACTTTTCTACTTGCCGCTACGGTACCTTCTCGATCCGCAGCGCTGCATGAAAGAGGACGGCCCAGCAGACGGGAAAGTTCATGCCGAACATGAGGGCGCCCTGCAGCAGGTTAATCACGTTCAGTGCAAATCTTCCGTCAAGATACCAGGCGGCAGCTTCTGCGGCCACGGTTGAGTTCTCCATCTGCGATGGCAAGACGACTAAGCGTACATTGTACCATGCGTTTGAATGTAAAGTCGTGTTGGTTTTAGTGCTTAGCATAAAACGAAGTGCCCTGCTGCTCAAAAAAACTGACGCCGAAGAGAAACTGACGTGGGCAATCAGGCAAACAGAAGTTGTACTTGGCAAACAGAACAAACAGAAGCATCACTATGGTGCAACACGTATTTTACTTCTAGCTGGACAAATGCCTTTGGCTGTATTCAATGTACTTGCTGTTGCTCACCAAGAATGCAAGAATATTTCCCAGAAGCTCTCACAACTTGAAAGCGCAGCCAATTTTGCAGGGCATATACGACGGTCTGAGAAGTGTTTGGCAACGCTCAATAATTTGTACCGCGCAATGTATAAACCTGGCCCATACGCCCACGACCCATTGTGTGCGGCCTTCGATCTCACTCAATTGGGTCTGTGGGGGTTTACGGATAGTGTGGGGTTAGTGGCCTAATTTTTGGTGAATCAAAAGGTCGCGCTGCCTAGCGACCGCAGCCGATCGATTCAACGTCCACCTCCACGCTTACGTCAACGCTCGTGGTTCTTACAACAACAACTTTATTTGTACTGCACAATCAATGAAGATTGGGGCGTTTCAGTATTACAAGGGCGTTTTCCACCCGTAAAGGAAAGTGGGCCACCACATCTGACATGGACGGATTTTGAGCCTAAGCCGAACCGAATCGACACTGAAGCGATGAGAACGTTCATCGGTTGCCCAAGGGGATTAGTACAATGTAACTCCGTGACTGTGGTGTGAGTTGAACCCTGACCACGAGAGCGCCGATGCGAACCTACCACTGAGCTATTCGCTTTCGAGCGCTCCTCTTCGCAGGTGTCACGCAACATGTTGACACTTCACTGGGGTCATATGTAAGTTGACCGACCGTGGAGCCCAATTATTCGGTAGTAAGCTGACCGACCGCCCGGCCAACATA
>JASAMY010001846.1:0-70227 GCA_030248085.1 Paralinhomoeus sp. GSCO2_6
CAAGAATCTATGCAGGCATGCAGGCATGCAGGCAGGTAAAGGATGCAGGCAAATAAAGGATGCAGGCACTAAGTTGCGGCACCATACACGTTAAAGTTTGGTCCGCAACTTTAAGCACCGTATATCGCACACAGTGAGTGGAGCGGGTTATTTTTTTTTTGGGAATTTGCCGAGAAAATGAGCGAATTAACGCCCAAAAAACAAAACAAAGAGGGGCTAGTCGACTTGCCGCCATCGCCGAACGGTCCAAATCGAAAAAAGGCTGACCAGCGGCCCTCGCCGGGGTCTTTGGGGCGACGCGCGGCCGAATCTAGCTCGCCTGACGACGACCAGTCGACAAGAAACGAAGCAGTAGAAACGGGCTTGGCATCGGAACGGTTCATCGGCTCCTTGTTGGAAGCTGGCAACGTTTTGCTGCGATGTTCTGCGGAAGGGACGACGCGTCCGACGGCGCCGAGCCGAGTGCCTGGCCGCTTGCGAGAGTGCTCCTTCGCGGTGTCTCTTGACGATGCCGCCGCCCGATCAGACCTCAATGTCGACTCGTACGGCATGTGGACCCCTCGGCGTGGAGTCGTGGAGTATCTCAACGTCGGTGACAATCGCGAGGTACTGCATCGTCTCGTCGTCGACATTTTTGGGATGGCTTTTATTTAGGCTTCGAAATGTCCTATCCTATTATGGTACCATTACGGATAATAAACTTGACGAGCCTCAAAATGTGACCTTAGAGCCATTCAGTTTTATTGTGTAGTTTTTTGAGTCAAGTGCACAAATACTCCACACCACAGGGACGATTTTTGCCAGTTTTATGTGGGAAATTTGCTGACGATCAGAAGATGAATGTCAGGGGGGGGGGGGGATTCATCGAGCATCGGGATAGGGTCCGACATGAGGGGGGGGGGGTAGCGGGCCTCGCCCAAGAACCGCCCCATGTCCATGGTGCATAGCAGTGACCTCCCTCACCAAAACCCGCATAAATGTACTTGGTTTCGTTACAGGTTCTGTTGGTCAGTCGCAAGGGAAAGATGAAAGACGGGGTTCAGTCGGCAGACTTTAAAATTACGAAATGTGACTACTGGAAAGTCGACCTGGGCGGCGACTTGGAAAAGCGCATTTTCAAGCTCAGTCGCTTTGGCGAACCCGACGCGTTTATTTCTCTGGTGTGCTATCGATGGAACTGTCGGCCGTACGACTTTACCGCCGCACCCCATCGAAACTCCAAGAAGAACTTTGAACCCTTTCAACCGTATGGTATATTTGTCTCTTGAGCGCATTGTCATGTCGAGTACAATGTGTTCTGTAGGGCGAAACGCAGTCTGCTGCGGGAAATGCGGGGGGGGGGGTTATTTTTTTCGTGCAAGATAGTCTGAAACTTGTGGTGGGGGTGACCTGTACCTGCACCTACACACTTCCCAGATACACCTATGCACGAACCTGCTCGGAATCCCGTCCCATCGATGGCAAGGGATACTATTAGCTCTTTTTAATGGTGGTTGCGCGCTTCAGGGGAGAATCGTTGCGTCTGACGTTGAGCGGCCTCCGTTCGACCTGGTGGTTGTGCACCGCGAGCGCTACTCCTACAAAGACGCGACTGGTCAGGAGCGCGTCAAGGCCACTAAGGGAGACTGCGCCCTGCACCTCCGCTACGAGTAATATTTTGGGGCATTTGCCCCAAAATTTGCGTTATTTAGCTGTTTTAGAGAAAAAACACTAAAAAGAGGAAAAATACACTACTTTATATAATAGTAGACAAGTTGGAAACTTCAGAAAAATGCTGGGGGGAGGGTTGGGGAGGGGTAAACTTCCGAGTGGGTGGGTGGTGCCCCCGCCCCCAGTTACATGTATGCTCCCAGTCCCAACGACTACTGCCTGTACTAATATGTATTTATAAAGGGTGTTTTTTTTAAATTATCACATTTCTTTTTTGAATAACTTTTGTTTCCTTTGTCGGATTGATATCAAATTTGGAACACATATACTCAAGACTTTGGGATTTTGTCTGAAAAAAGAATCGTCGAATTCGGTTCAGGATTCCGAGAGTTATAGCGCTCCAAATCAGATGTCGCTTTTTTGGGCAGATTTTACAAACGAAATCGTTTGAATCGTAAGTATCCCGTACTGTATGCCAAATTTCAAACGCCAAACTTTGCTTTTGGCTGGCGCAGCTCGTCCAATCCGTCGGCGCACAGTAACAGGACTGAAACCGCCCCTTCTCCATCCGCCCTCCCCCACTCCATACCAACCCAACGGCCGAGGTTGTTCGACATGTGAAATCTGCCCAAAAAGCGACATCTGATTTGGAGCGCCATAACTCTCGGAATCCTCAACCGAATTCGACGATTCTTTTTTCATACAAAATCCCAAAGTCTTGAGCATAAGTGTTCCAAATTTCATAACAATCCGAAAAAGGAAACGAAAGTTATTCAAAAAAGAAATGTGATAATTTAAAAAAAAACACCCTATATTTGCAACAGGACCTGCTGTAGATCTGTGCACTATTAGCATGAATTAGCATATTTTAGAATTAGCAAGAAGGGGGTACTATTAGCATGAATATTGTGACTGATTCACTCCAGGTGCATCGTGCCTCGGTACTCGCCATGCTTTGGTACGGCGTTGCTGACGTTGTCGACGGAAGCAAAGGACCTGCTGACGGACAGACACCGAGCTCACCTGTTTAGCCAGTTTGGAGTGCAATGATGCGCCCTGCCATTTGCTATTTTCTTGTTGTTTCCCCCCCCCCCAGAGCCAAGTCCGCAGCAGATCCCTTCCGCTAGTCCCCTTGGTCGTTTGTTGGAGGTGCGATCTCGCTTTCTTTGTAGAAGGGAATTCTCGGCTGTTTTGCAGGCTTCGCTCTAACTGTTGCACTGCACACAATCACATTCAAATTCCAGACATGTCTGACTCTGCCCGCCAAAAACCCGAATGAAGCTGTTGACCTTTTTTAGTTAGTGCTCACGCGCGTAATGCGATGTAACTCGCGTAATGACTGGTCACGCGCATAATGCTATGTCACGCGGCGAACAAGGACGCGTCCGCTGAGCACAGCGTGCAGTTTCTAAGTTTGTCTAATCGTTGTTTGTGCTGCGTGTGTTTTGCTTGCAAAGCTACAATTGCAATTGTGTACGCGAAGCACGCTGAGCTTACGTTCAGAATTGGAAAACGTTGATTACAGTATCGCAGTACGATGATAATTACGCAGATTGCTCTAAGGTATTTACGCACATACTTGCTTGCAACTTGCCTGCATCCTTTACCTGCCTGCATGCCTGCATGCCTGCATGGATTCTTGTAAGCCAAAATTCGTAACGCTAGAAATAAGGGGCCACACGGCACCAAACGCTACCGTAACCACCTAATTGAAGATTGGAAAAACGCCACACAATGGAGGTACCAAAACCAGCTCCATTGCGCCGCGCCTGGAGGCGGGAGGACTATACCGTACCTCTCCTACCTCCTGTGATGAACCCCCACCCCTGCACGCCCTCCCCAACCGCTGGTGAGGGAGAGAACCCTCAAAAGCTGGGATACCGTACCCCCGACCGCGAGAAAATTTTTCCCGCAAAAACGGCCTCACCAAGATACCGTAATCTCCACCCCACCCGGAGGGGGGGGGGGGTGTTACTACTTGCGTGCCACTTCTCGCAGGCGCGCACTTCCTAAACACCAAGTATCAAGGTTGCTGACAGAGACAAGAGCCAGCACCAGCGGTGGTAGGAAACTGCCGAATGAGCAGGGCAAAGTCGGTGTTGTTGGTGTAGAGGGAGGTGAGGTGGACGCTGCTCACTTCGTTGCGCACATCGAGTGCGAGAGGTGGAAGAAGGAGCCAGCGTCTGCGCATTGGGAAAGGCGCAGCGCTCTCAGCCTTGAGCGCTGCATATTGAGGTTGGGCTTGAGAATGCGCAGCGTCTCCAAGCAAGAACCTCAGTTCTTCAACGTCTCCAGCGCAAGGCGGCTGACCTCTGACAACCGCCTACAAGCCCGCCGTTGCCTGCTTCACGTCCACGTCAGGAGCATTGTTGTTTGATCTCCACGCGCCACAGGCGCGATCCCCTTCGGACGCCTAGAGGAGACTTCTGCAGCGAATGGCGCGCGCCTTTTCACAGCCCCAAAAGCGAACAGCGCAGCTAGAAGCCGAAGGCAAGCTTCTCCCTGCCCTTCTGCGAAAGCACCACCGCCAAGTGGCCCTGGCCCCTGACAACGGAAAGGAGACAGAAAAGACAGACCGAGCAAAGCAGATGTGAAACAGAAGAGCGCGATTAAAATTAGGAGGCAAAATAAAACCAGAAATTGAGCACGTGCATATTTCTGTCGGGCATATTTCCAGCGGGCTTTTTTCCTGGAGGGCTTTTTCTGGCGGGCTTTTTTCAGCGGGCTTTTTTCCGACGGGCTTTTTTCAGCGGGCTTTTTTCCGTCTCCCGAAAAGTGCACAGTATCCACGGAGAATACGAAACATGGAAAAGAGAACAAAACAACGAACAGGAACTCACGAAAATCGCCATGTTCATCTACAAATCACCATAAATTAACTAAAGAAACAATTGCAAAAATTCCTCTGAAGTAATACAAATGTGTCGAGTATGCATATGCATGTGCGTGTCTTACTGTATGCTATGGGGTACGAGTGGGAAGGAGGGGGATCGCTAGGATCCTTGGTGACCTCCCTCCTCCCCAAATTCACGTGTCCCAATTCAAGTACCTCCTATGTATTCATAGTGCAATTGTTGGCGTTGTTGGTTGTGTTGAAAGCCGAATGCACTGATCATCGTGATTGATTAGTGTGTCATGTGTACAGATGCGGCGGACGCGACCTGGGGGAGCGTGTCCATCGGCCTGAAGTTCTCGACAAACGATGTCGGCTTTTTCTGTCAATCCCCGCAAAGTCTCATCCGCAACGCCATTCTCGCGGCCAAGCTCGCACACAATGTCGACGCACTGGGTGGGTGTGCTTGGAGATTGTTCGAGAGCATACATGTAACCGGGTTTTCGAAGTGGGAGGGGGGAGGGTCGGAGACCATTCTGGGCTGGCGTGGAGGGTACGCAGACTTGAAGAAGAGGGAGGGGGGTTCCCAGAAGGGAAACATGCGTTAAAATAGGCTATAAATTGCGTTATTTAGCTGTTTTAAGGTGTGAAAAACACTGAAAAAGACGAAAAGTACACTACTTTTTACAATTGTAGACAAGTTGGAAACTTCAGGAAAATTCTGGGGGGGGGGGGGGGCACTCGCCGCCCTGAATAGAGGAAACTCGATTAAATAAAGGAACATTTCAAAACAGCAAATCACGAGGGATAGGGGCACAATTCCGTCTTGGGTGCCCCCCCCCCCAGCCCCCCTTAGTTACATGTATGCTCGAGAGTAGTGGGAGAACGATATAGGGCAGCGTATGGCATAGTGGTAGAGAATCGGCCTCTTGCGCGCAAGGTCCTGGGTTCGACTCCTGAGGGATCCACTAGATCTAGGACTTCCCTCTCAATGGATTTTCTCGTGCTGTCGCTGCCCTAGATTACAGATGGCGTGCTTCCGAATGTCTGCGGCTAATAGTATGCGGCTCTAGACGGGAAGGCGTCATGGAGATGGGTATGCTAGATGGGCCATTGACGGCTTCTTAGCGTTTCCCCTAATCCAACAACAACAAGAAATGATATACCGAAAACCTCTAATTGACCCCCGGAGCTGATTATTTCGTTCGGGCCGTAGGACGATGACAATTGTAGGCTGGGGCTTTTAGGTCTGATTTTAGGGGGGGGGTCATACAATTTAGAAGAGTGCATGTGAGGGTTGCTGCTAAACTAATCACATGCCTTTTTGTATGTTGAGGGGTGGGGTGCTAATTGGAGAATTTAGATCAGTATCAGATCAGTAAATTTAGATCAAATGAGTAGACTGATTATGTAGCATTGTTCAGCGACTCTGGTATGCGACGTGTCGACGGGCTGCGAGATAGTGCCGCAGAGTTTCTCCTACATTCCCGGTAAGCATATACAAAATGCAAAATGATAATATATAGCAATAGAACATGAACCATTCAACAAGACAGTTAAAGCCTGAAAAAATAATAAAATGAATAGTGCCTCCCCTGGCACTATTCTGTCAACCTCTTCTTACCTGGGGCACTATTGGAGGGGGAACCAAAAAATTTCGAATGGTAATGCTAATTGTTAACTTTTTCACTTGACAATGCACTTTATTTTTCCCATAAAAGGCGCAGGACATAACGTACCCCTTGCCCCTGGGGGGACACTATTGGAAGGGGGCATACATTCAAGCTTACCATACCCGCGGGGCACTACTGAGTAACTGGAGGTGGGGCTCTGTTGGAGGATTTACGGTATTCCGCTGTGCGTGCTTTGACTGCCTTAAGGCCAAAACACACGCCTCCATCCCGGACCGGTCGGCATCTTTCGGCCCGAGGCCGGTCGCGCGCGCGCGCCTATCAAATGCACGGTATCGATTGGCTGCCGGTCCAAAAGTCGGACCCGCAGCCAACCGATACCGTGCATTTGATAGGCGCGCCTGCGCGACCGGCTCGGGCTGAAAGGTGCCGACCGGTCCGGGACGGAGGCGTGTGTCTTGCCCTTTATACGTCGCGTTGTCAATACAGAGCTGGCCGTGATGGGCGTGGCTTGGAATCGACAGACGGACTTGAAGAAGTTTGGATTCCTACTGGGCATTATCGCCGCCGAGCACATACTCATGGACAGGTCAGCCGCCACAATCCGCATACTGTAAACCCATTATTATTAGCCCCCCACCCCGTCCTACCGACCGCATGAAGCGATTAGCCACAGACGGCTAATTTATGGGATTTTGTCTATGCTGTGTATGCTTACGTGACCGTGTCATTCCTGTCTATGTGGCGTGTGTGTCTGTGCGTGGACTCGCGCGCGCATCGGTGTTATTGCGTCCCGTTCTCAGTTCCACCGTTTTTCACCATTTTTTTTAAATTAATTTCAGAGAGATGTGCCCAATTCTGAGTCAGTCGCTGACGTTGGGCCACGTGGAGCGGCAGCTCACGCGTCTGCTTCAATCGCCGCCGCAACCGTCGGCGCCCCAGCCCCTCCGCCGAACGACCACCGACAGTTTTGGGTCTCTCACCGATGCCATAGCGGCACACTCCCACCCCCGCAGAGCGCAGCCCAAGCTGTTCGTTTGGCTTTTATTCATTTATTTATTACTCGCGTTTACCGTCCCAAACTGCACACTCGAACGCAGAACAAAACATCAGAAAAAATCGTACATTTGCCGCCCCGACGCAAGGAGATTGAGGGGCAGCGTATGGCCTAGTGGTAGGGAATCGGCCTCCTGCGCGCACGGTCCTGGGTTCGATTCTTGATCGAGCCACTAGAACAAGGATTTCCCAATAGTGGGATTTCTCGTGCTGTCGGTGCACCAGATTACAGATGGCGTTCTTCCGAATGTCTTTGGCTGATTATGCGGCCCAGACGGGAAGGCGTCATGGAGATGGGTATGCAATATGGACCATTGACGGCCTCCTAGCGTTGCCCCTAATCCAACAACAACAACCACACGTCAGGAGATTGGGGAGTCAAGGCGACTGAACAAACAACTGACGTTGGGGTGTACTTTCGCTGGGTAGGACCCCCCTTTCCTCTGCATATAATGAATGCCCCGTTGATTGAGCCATTATTGTTGACCTATAGATACATAGACCGAAACATGCTATAGACCGAAACATAGATTCCCAGCATACGTTGCGCCCGTCTCATATATTGTCATTGTTTTTTCTATTTCTTTTTTTGGTCTTTCAGAGAGTTGTCGGTGATCGTGCAGCTTCTTCTGAATCCGGACAACATGCAGTTCGAGCAACTTACGCCAGCCGCGTTCAAGGTTTTTTGTTGTTCTTTTTTATTAAAAAAAACTAATTGTGTAGGATATATCAGCAGTTTTTGCACCCGAATGGTGCATGTTTGACATTTTGCGAAATATTAAAAACTGAAGCGGTACACGTGACAATTCTTCAGGAAAATTTTCAGGAAAACACGTGAGATAACAGTGGAACGCCCGAATCAATATATGACTCTTACGGAACGCGACTCTTAAAAGCCGTGCGTATCATTTGTTCACCTCCCGAACGTGTAATCGATGCAGTGACTGTCTTTCTCTCTTAAAAAGATTTATTTTGACGACTCGAAATTTTTGTATACAACCCAGTTTTTTTTTTTGCGTTGCAGAAAGGGCGCGTTGAGCTGCGCCGCTGGCAGGAGACGTGTGAGCGCCTCCGAAGGCGCATGCCCTACAGTTACGAGTTGGCGCTGTGTCTCGCGGAGGTGCAGCTAGTGTCGGATCTGCTAGCGTGGCTCTGCAGGTACGCCAACGTACATGTATGTAGCTATGATGATGGTGATGCTTGAGACATGTACAACCCGATGGGCAATCATCATACCTGTAAGAGCGAGTGGGGGTGGCTCGAGCATTGGCGCCTAGCCGACCATTTATTGGATTACAACGCTGGTGCTTTCTAGTCAAAAATGGACACTAATAGGATCTAACAGTGTAAACACTAACAGTGTTATGCAGCTATTTATGGTCATACACCACTGAAAACACCAACATTTACTCACTTTTATTGTCTTAGACAAGGTGGAATTTCTCCCCCTCCCCCAGTTACAGGCATACCCGTTACCCGGTCTGGAAGAGTGGGGGGGGGGGGGGTGAGTAAACGGCCGAATTCTGGGGGGAGGGTGTCTGGAGCAAAAGTGGGGAGTAGCTGGCCATTCTTTTGAGTTGTGGTGGTACTTTTGGTCAAACATGGGTATAAATAGGGTCTAAAAAGTGTTATTTAGCTGTCTCATAGTCATTTATCACTGAAAACACCAACATTTACTCACTTTCATCGTTTTAGACGTAGTGAAAATCCCTTGGGAAAATTCTTGGTGGGGGTGGGTGGGTAAAACCCCCAAGGAGCAGGTATGCCCTGGGGCAGTATTGGAGTGTTTACGGTACATATAGCAGCTGTTGTCTAGACTGGGCCAGTCGCTGTGCGTGCACGGTCAGAATCCGACTGCGGCAGCGGAAGGACAGCGGAGGCCTTTGGGTCTGTCGGTGGTCAACGTCGGCGTCGCCAATCTGCCGCTGACGACGCGCACCGACTTCGCAAACGGGTTCGTGCCAGAGCGTGTTTGTTTTTGTTTTCTATGCATGTTTTGTGCGTTTTTGTATGTTTGTTTTTTGTTGAGGTGTACCGGGTTTTTTAAGTGGCGCGAAGGGGGGGGGGGAATTTACCTAAAGAGGCACTTTTGCGTCAGAAGTGCGTTAGTAGCTACAAATAGCGTTATTTGCCTGTTTTGGATAAAAAAAGTGAAAAGGACGAAATGTGCACTACTTTTTATGATTGCAGACAAGTTGGAAAACTTCAGGACTATTCTTGGGGGAGGGGTCTGGGTCGGGGTAAACTTCCGACTGGGGGGTGGCAACCCTCCCCCCAGTTACATGTATGCCGACCACTGCCGCTCTTGCTGGGGGGGGGGCACATGTAACAGGGTGGGCATTCGTGCTAGTCGGGAATCGGTCCCGGGGGGGGGGGGGTAAAATGTGAGAGGGGTTACGCGCATGTACATGGTGCACGTCTGTCGTGCGTGTGACATGTACGATATACGTGGGGGGTCACATTTGTGTATTCTTCTCCCTTTTCACTCTATTTGTTTCTCCCTAAATAGCGCTATTTCTAGCCAATTTTTAATCATTTTGAACAAGATACCCATTTAGACTCTATTTTGGTCGAATTCTTCTTCTGCACCCCCCCCCCCTTCCCCAATGGCGCACCGTAGACTGTTGAGAACACGCTCGCAAGCCGAAATTTTAAGGAATGTTTCAACGCTTCTACATTGTGAACTGGTCCTAGAAGTTGGTTGGTAAATACAAATACAATGTGAAGATTCTCTACCGAAAATTCGCACTATATATACGTAAAATCCGAAATCTCAATGAATTTGCCGACACGCACACGCTTGAAGCTGTCACGCACGTTGTGTGATTGGTGGGCAATGTATGGGATGGCATAGTGGTAGAGAATCAGCCTCTTGCGCGCACGGTCACCCTCCTGGGTTCGATTCTCGATGGAGCCACTAGATCGAGGGTTTCCCTTTTTCGATGGATTTTACCGTGCCTTCGCTGCCCCAGATTACAGATGGCGGTCTTCCGAAAGTCTTTGGCTCATTCTGCGGCTCTAGACGGTAAGGCGTCATGGACAAGGGTATTTCTATATGGGCCATTGACGGCCTCCTAGCGTTGCCCCTAATCCAACAACACAACATGTGTGATTGGCGCGTCAGACTTTTTTTTGTTGGCCGCGCGACTTTCACAATTTTTGTCCTTCAGAATTTTGGGCATTCGCGACCGCTTCCGGCACACCTTTCTCTCGCGGAATCAGCCCAGCGCCCTTCCGAATGCGCTCAAGATTTTCGACAATTTACTGCGCATTCTATTGCCGCCCTCCATGGAGAAGATGGGCCAGAGCCTGCTCGCCTGATCGCGCTGCCTTTTATTTGCGGGATTTATGAAGAAATAATCTGGCGCACAGTAAAGTATAATTTATTGGGAGTGATGAAGAAAGGTTGTGTTGGTTGTCTGTCAGGCTGTGGTGGGGCCAGGGTTTGGTTTCGGCGGGGGATCATACCTGTAACTTGGGGGGGGGGGGGGCTTTACAAATACCACCCGGAATTTGCCAAAGGATTTTTACCATGTCTAAAACGATAAAAGTGAGTGAATGCTGGGTGTTTTTCAGTGCTTTTCAATGTTGTGTGACGATAAACCAGCTAAATAACACTATTTAGAGGCTATTTTTGACGCATTTTGACCGAAAAGCACCAGCATTAGTCAAAAATGGGCGGCCACCCTGCCCCCTCCACTCTCCTCCAGCCGCCACCCCCCCCCCCCCCTCAAATCTTCCACCCCTCCCCCACTCGCCCTGCCGATTACAGGTTAGGGGATGCGATTTTGTTTTAGAAAAAAAACACATTTTCTTTTAGGTTCCGTGTGTGCAAACCATGCGCCACGCGTTAAAAAAACTTGTATCGTAACGGCCGCATTCCTGTGAAAGTGACGTTGTGCCTTTGTTTTGTGTGCTCCGTGTTGACTCTTTGGTGTCGTTTTCGTATTTTTTTTGCATTGAAATTGAGAAGAAAAAACGCAGACACGAAAAAAAAATTGGAACGTTGCTTGCAACAGATTCTGGACGGACAAGTTTCACGTGTTTCACGTTTCGCCTGTAACCGGGTCTGGAAGAGTGGGGGGGGGGGGTAAATGGCCGAATTCTGGGGGTTGGTGTTGAAAAATGGGGTAACCCCCCTCTCCCCTGCTACAGGTATGGGGTGGGCTTCCCCCTCCCTCCCTTCCACCTTTGGGCCCCTACGCCACTGGCTGGTTGTCGGCTCTTATATGCAACTTGGGTGTTGAAATCGATAGTTTGGTTTGTTGACGAGTGTAATTTGTTCGTTTGATCAGTACGTCATGTTTTTTTGCACGCGGTGTTTTTTTTTTGTCTGTGCCACGCAATGCACTTTCGGTTGCGACATAACGAATGGATGAATAATGAATTCTGTACCACACACACACACATGATGAATCCACTTATCAGAATCGAATGGACTAATTTGATTAGCCCTCGCGTCGCCCAAAATTTGATCACCACTATACGGGCATATACGGTAAGTACTAGTAGTTTTGACTGGGGTGATCCAGTGGCGGATCCAGGGTAGGGGGAAAAGGGGGAATTTCCCTCTCCCGAAATCGAAAATCTGGGGGGGGGGAGAAGGAGAGGAAAGGTCTGGGCCGTGGAAGAAGAAACGTGCCCAGCGAACCTACTTTTCCGCATAAAATGCGTATACATAGGTGGTCGAAAATCGAAAAAAATTTGTTCGCGGCGCAGATTTCATGTATTACTTTTCAATAATGGACCGATTGGGTGCTCAAAACATCGCATCTGAAAATTTCAGCAGGGTCCCCCTTCTGCTAAATTCTTCCCCCCTCCAAAAAAATCTCGATCCGCCACTGTGGTGATTGACCAAGGCTTTAGATGTACCACAGCCATGGCAGCCATAGTGAATGAACTACGAAGCACAAAACGACCATCAGAAGCCGTTCACCACATGCGGCCGCTCTCTGAGAAGGCGTGGTTGTTTTCTGGCTCTGGCCAACAACACTACTGTGTTCAGATTCTGAAGTCGATTCTGAGTGTTCAGCTGCTGTTGTTGATTCTGAATCTCTGTTAACTTCAGAAATGGTCGCAGTTGCAACCGTGGCACTGGCCGCGGCGTCTTGGGAATGAGTCGTTTGAGTCGCAGAGGATGTCAGTGTTGTCGTCTCGGCAGTGACAACTTTGGAAGTTTCAGCAGTGATCGATTTGGTGGTTTCAGATGTCATTGCAGAAATTCCGATAGTCGTCTGAGATTGCAATGGCGTGATTCGTAAAGTGGGTATAGCGGATTGCGGTTTCTCAGGCGCTAACGTCGCGTTTTCGCGCTGCGGATTTTCAGATGTCACATTTGCCGCACTATTTGGCGCGTCTGTTGCCATGGACGGAGAATTGACAGGCGCTTTCTGTGAATCCAATAGAGTATCTGCTTTTAATCTTGCGTTTTCGTCAATGATGGTGGTATTCGGAGCGATCAGTTGAACCACTGCGTCTTCAGGAATGATTGCTTTCCAAGCGACGACAATGCACGCACTGCCAAGAAGAAGGGTTGCACACAAGAAGCGCTGTAATGAGCATAGTAGCTTAGTACACCCATATAGAGGTACACACTGTAGGGAATTAGACCAATACAATACAATACTGGGCAATAAGTACAGTATACCTAATGGCTGTTTGCAAATACGGGTAACCACGAGACTGCACACATATACCGTAACTCCTCCAATAGTGCCCGGCCCGCCTCCTTTAGTGCCCCTTCTATTAGTGCCCCGAGTAAGCAGCGGAGTGCACCTGGTGTCACTATTGGAGGTTTTACGGTATACCTATTGTAATACCTTTACAGGTTACCCCAATCATCGCTGCGTTGTTCATTTCCTGTCGAGCGCGTATGGATTAGCTGACCGTTCCGTCCGCTGGATGCCAAATTACTGTAGTCTTCCAAATTCTTCTGATCGACAACCCCACCCAACTAATGAACCCGCGTCTGGCGTTCACGTCAATGCAGAAGCGAAAGCGCTCTCATTTCCTCTCGTCACCTTTGCTGCCGTCGCTAGGTAACGCTCTCAAATCGATCTGCTCTTCGAATAAAAAGCGAATGAAAGCAATGAAGAATGGCCAGCGGAAATGAGTCGACTGACAGACTATACGCCCTCTGACCAACCACATATACATTGTATGGGCGAGGCGCTGTTCCGTAGCAACGAGAGAAAAAAATGCCACTGGGTCTCCCACGTGACATGTGACGTATACATACGCAATGTGCATGCACCGTAAACCTTATAATTAGCCTCCCTATAATTGCCCCCTCCCATAATTATACACCCTCCTAAGACCACTTTGTTTAAGAAAGGAAAGTTTAGTAAAGAAAGTCTTTTTTTAAAGAAAACTTAATTGTAAATTTTTTTTCCACATCCCTGGTGCAGGTTACGGTTGGCGTGGTTACGATACATACCCTGCGATTTGGACAGTTCGAAGCTACAGTAACAACAGTAGTGCAAAAGCTCTGCGCAACATCAAGCGCCGGTAGAAAACATCAAGCTGAGTGCAACGAGCGTCAAAATCACAGCAGCGGCACCTTCGGTCGCTGCCGCCTTGTTGCCTTTTGTCGTACTCTTTTTGTACTTCTTGACGTTGTCTTTGTTGGTCTTGGAGAAGCAGTATTCGAAAATGATTGCCTTGGCCGCTTCCGCGCGGGACGACTCCTCCCATTCACCTTTTGTATCTGAAAAGCCATGGAGAGGCTGACGTTGAACGTGAAAAGTGAAAAACAAGTGGCAAATTTAGAATGCTTTGCTACGTTTCAGACAGATTATGTTTTAGAGGAATTGGGCATGGGATAGGTACTTAGCGCGCTTATTTCAGGACTGAGGAGGTGGGAGACTGAGGGGGGAGGGAGGGAGGGAAGGTGCGGTTGGACTTTCGAAGCGTACATAGGTAAAACAACGCCAATAATTGAAGAGTTGTGGAAAAAGGCGGTTACAGTGCTGGGATTTGAACCCAGCAGGTCTTAGGAATACCAGTCTTGTATGTCAACCATAACACAACACTTGCGGAATCCGAATCCCACTCCAGTACACTCCCTTGTTGTCGAATCGACAACGCGCAACAATCAATAAGGGCTCCCATTGAATTGAGCTGTCCGTGTTAGACTTGTCATAGAACGTCAACAGCAAACATTCTAACAGTCTTTACCAGACTTGTCCATGAATTCGGCTCTCGTTCAGGTGGACTCAGTGCAGCCCTCCTCGAATGCGGCCGCTTCCGTCGCTATTCCGCTCTCGTCCCCTGCGAGACCGTTTGAATTCTCGCCAAATGCAAATTTTGAATTTTTCTTCTCGTGTCCGTTTCCAGCCTTCTTTTTCTTCTTTAGGAGATCAATCAACACTTGACGTCTGCGCTCTATCGCCTCGTCCGAGTCGTTCTTGCTTTGGGCCAGAGTGCTCGCGCAGTCGCGTAGAACAAAACTCGGTGGAACTGTAACAAAAATATCGGCACGTTCTGAATTTCTAGCCAGAAACAGACAGATAAGAACATAAATGAGATGAGCGTTGAGGGCAAGTTATAAACAAACCTGCTCCGCACGCAAATTTGTCGAGGAAATGTGAGAAACTACGCAAAACATTTGGCTTTGGAAGCCGAACCGTGTATGGAGCGATCATTCCCGTCCCACGAGCCCGCCCTTCCTCCCTAGCCTAGCTTTGACTGCTGAGACTGATTTGGACAGACTCTTGCTGTCGTCTAGGCCGTTGGTTGCGTGGAGACTGCAGCAGCCGAGTTCGTCGTCGAGACCGGTGGACGGGCAGAGGCGGACGGTCGCCTCGGCGTTCCCGTAGCAGTCCGAGGTGTAGTTGCCAGGCTCCATGCTGCGCCAGCTTTGCCACTGAACGAACCGTACAGGCCAGGCACCTTTCTTTGTCTACTGCCTTCTTGAACAGGTTGCGACACGAGTTGTAAAAGATTTGTTTTTGCAACACTAGCTATAGTACGCATGCAGTCCAGCTAGACTCGGACATGCAGCAGTTGTAAAAATGCAAAGCTCACCAGCGGCTTGAAGTTGTCGTGCTCGAGCTCGGGCGTGGCGCATCTAGCGCAAAGCGAAGCCATCCCAAGGTCCGCCCCATGAGTCAATTCGAGGGTTATCACCACCACGCCTGCGATCGCAAAGGGCAGCATTCGTTGCGGTATCACCCTGGTCGGACACGAGGCGGCTCTGAACAACGCGCGCACTGACGCTGGCAAGCTGTAGTACATAGCTTCGATTATATGATGTCAGCGTTCGTGCCGACAAGACGCAACTGGCGCTTTCAAGCCTTTTTGATAAACTGCGCGTCTGCGGAGCGACCCAACCACCCGAATGCGGCACTCCCAAATCCCGACGGGCGTCCGGACGACCAGCACTCCCAAGTTTCCGGCGCATTCCTGCAGTTCTAATCTGAAAATGCCCGTTGACTGACCGCCGACTGCACTGCATCCACGCGTATGCGCGTCATGCACGAGAGAACCTGTAGAGCAGTGAAAAGCATGCGGTTCGTCACGCGCACCCGAGTGTGACGCTGCTACGCTCTGGCGCCCAGGTTTTTCTTTCGCCCTGCCAATGCCCTAGACTACAGTTGGCTTGTACTTGCTTTGGGACATTATTTAATCGCACACTTTTGTACGGTGTATGAATGGTACAAGGGACATGTGATGGTGATTGAGGCTATGGATGTACCACAGCTATGGCAGCCATAGCGAATGAACTGCGAAGCACAAAACGACCATCAGAAGCCGTTCACCACATGTGGCCGCTCTCTGGGAAAGCGTGGTTGCTTCCTGGCTCTGGCCAACAAACTACTGGGTTCAGACTCTGAAGTCGGCGCGTCAGCTGCTGTTGTTGATTCTGAATCTCTGTTGACTTCGGAAATTGTCGCAGTTGCAAACGTGACGCTGGCCGAGGCGTCCTGGGAATGCGTCGTCTGAGTCGCGGAAGGTGTCAGTTTTGTCGTCTCAGCAGTCAGCAGTAACACCTTTGGAAGTTGTCTGCAGATCGACTGGAGCGGTTTCAGCAGTGGTCGATTTGGTGGCTTCAGAATATGACATTTCAGAGATGCCGGTAGTTGGCTGAGATTGCGGAACTCGTAAAGTGGGTACTGTGACTTCGAGTTTCTCGGGCTCTTGCAGATGCCACATTTGCGACAGTATTTGGCGCGTTTGTAGTCATTGACGGAGAATCGACCAATTGAGTATCTGCTTTTGATCTCGCGTTTTCGTCAATAACGGTGGTATTCGGAGCGATCAGTTGAAGCACTGCGTGTTCAGAAATGATTGCTTTCCTAGCGACGGCAATGCACGCACTGCCAAGAAGCACTGTTGCACACCAGGGCTGCAATGAACAGTACAGCTTGGTGCCCACCCATACGATATTTCGTTACAGTGTGGCGTACACCCTGATTAGGATAGAACAATACAATCCTGTGTAAGAAGTACAGTATACACAATTGCTGCTATGCGGTAACCACGAAGCAAGGGCATTCGGCAAGACTGCACACATATACCGTAACTCTTTCGATAGTGCCCGTCCCGCCTCCTATAGTGCCTCCTCCTCCTCCTAGGCTAGCTACCTACATGCGCGAGAAGCTGAAGCAACCAGAAAAATAGACAGGTCTGCTGCCGTGTGACATGTGACAAATACATACGCAATGTGCATGTATGTGTAGATACAGTCAGACAGATGCACACCAAGTGGGCATGCGCATCCAGGTAAACTCCAGGTTTACGGTAGCTAATGATGATTGATTGAATCGAGACGGGAAAAGCCGTGCAGAAAATCGATTGCGACGACGGAAGAGATTGACAGCGTCGCGATCACAACGGATCAATCGGTCACTTAATCGCCACGCTCGAATCAGTACATCTCCTGATCGCGGACGTACTTGTAGGCGCGCCAGATCACCCGCAGGAAGTAGGCGTCGATCGCGATGACGATCAGGAAGACGACGATCGATACGCAGCCCGTGACGATGTCCTTGACCTTGTCGTCGTCCGAGCGCTCGATCGCGCCCGTGGAAATGCCAATCACGGCGATCGCGGTGAGGACGATCGCCAGCACGTGCAGGAGAATGCTGAGCACCTGAGGTGATAGGCAAGAGGGATCGTGTACACATGTAAGTGTGTGTGCTGCATCAGGAATACCGTAGGACGCAGCACAGTGCACACATGCATGCAAATCCAGTCGTGGTGAAAAGTGAGCAACGCGTATTATCACCACAAAAAGCACTCCAGATGAGTAGACTGACTGTACACTTGCCACTGTTTGTCAGGTACACACTGCACGCTTGCACGCGCTGGCACAAGCGAGCACGCGCTGGCACAAGCGAGCACGCGCTTGCACACGTACATATGCCTACAGGCTACAATGATAATGCATACTTTCTTGTACGCTTCATAGGCGCTTCACTCGAAGAGTGCATTGGCTTTCTCTGTCTCAAAAACCCATGCGCAAACATGCATGCGCATGTTTGCGCATGGTGTCGAAACAGTGCCGAAAGAGACAGACAGTCACATGTTCATTGCGGACGGACGGACGGACGGACGGACGGACGGACGGACGCACAAAAAGGGCAAGCACGCTTATACCTGGCAGCCCAAGAAGCCGAACATGAGGATTGGAATGCGAAAGAAGAGCGCGATCAGCAGCAGAATCGCCCCGATCACCCAGGCCAGCGTGCCGACGCCAATCGTGATCACTTCGGTATTTCCCTCAGAATTCTGCGTCCACACCGTGGTTTGAGCTGGAAAAGAATAATGATTCAGGATTCAATCTCTACAACAAGCAGTGAGCAGTGTTTTGTTGCTGTTGTTGTTGTTGTTGTTGTTGGATTAGGGACAGCGCTAGGAGGAGGCCATCAACGGCCCATACCCATCTCCATGACGCCTTCCGGTCTAGAGCCGCAGGTAATGAGACAAAGACATTCGGAAGAACGCCATGTATACTCTAGGACAGCGACAGCACCAGAAAATCCATTGGAAGGAAAGTCCTCGATCTAGGGGATCAATCGAGAATCGAACCCAGAACCGTGGCGGCGTAAGCGGCCAATTCTCTACCACTAGGGCCATACGCTGCCCCCCCCCCAGCAGTGGTTTTGACTTCGCATACAAATTTTAAAATTTCTGACATTTTCACACCACGACTTACTGAGTCCCCCAAAGACAATCGTCATGATGGCGGTGATGTACGCGCCGGTCTTGATGTGGAAGCAGCAGCAGCGGTTGTCCTCCATCTTTTTTTTGTTTTTTTTTCTCTTTCTTTTGTGTCTGTTGTCTAGTTTTTGTGTCCCCGTATGCAACGCACGAGCAATTTCACAAGGCTATGTACTTAGCGTCTGGCAGACGGAAAGCGTTGTTTGGTGATGCATCAACTCGCGAAGCTATAAAACGGCGTGCTGCTTGCCGTGCTGATAATACGGTGGGTCCACATCAACCGCATTAGAACACAGGCGCACGGGCAAACACACACTCACGCATGCGCATATTTGTATGAGTGGTGATGTGCAGTGCACACACACACCCTTGCGGAGTGGTGATGACTCAGAGGACGTCAGTCTGTCTCTTCGACTGTCGTGTGCGTCAGAGTGCGTGACCTTGCAAGCTTGGAGAACGGTGCGTGACGCATGCTGGAATGCATACATGCGCTTCTTTTACCGGTGCTTAGAAACTAACCTACATACGCAGCTTATGACGTAGAGTGAGCAATTCACAGCGGCTTCGTTAACGCAGAAAATGACGCACGCTGCAGGCAAGGTAAAAACGCATGACCATCTACCGTAAATGCTCCAATAGTGCCCCCCCCCTCTTCAATAGTGTCCCGGGAGCAAAAAGTGCCATACGATTTGCGTAACTAGAGGCGCGCGCGGCCTTCGGCCGCCATGTATACATTAAGGCACGAAGCAATTGATTTTGCATATGACGTGATCATAATGCGTCGACGTGATCATAATGCGTCGACGTCGACGTGATCATAATGCGCAAGGATATGCGTAGCTTTGCCTTTTGCTTGTGTGGGCGAGTGTTCCTTAGGACAGTTGTCAGCATTGAGGGACCCAAACTCCATGCTCCCCCTTTGTCCATGGGGACGTGCACCTCGTTGACAGAAACTGGCCCAAATTCTGAGTTCCTCTTTTTATCGTGAGGGCGTGCACTCCATTGACAGAAATTGGCCCAAATTCTGTGCTCCTCTGTTGATCGTGAAGGCGTGCACCCCGTTGACAGAAACTGGCCCAAATTCTGTGCTCCTCTGTGCGTGCGTGCGCGCGTGCATGCTTGCGTGCACGTGCGTGCCTGCGCGTGCGTGCGTGCGTGCGTGTGCGTGCGTGCGTGCATGCGTGCATGTGTGTGCGTGCGTGCACGTGCGTACGTGCGTGCGTGTGCGCGCGTGTGCGTGCGTGCACGTGCGTGCGTGCACGTGCGTGCATGCGTGTACTTGCACGTGCGTGTACTCCAGTGCGTGCGTGCGTGCTTGCACGCATGTGCGTGCGTGCGTGCGTGCGTGCGTGCACGCTCGTGTGCGTGCGTGCGTGCGTGCGTGCGCGCGTGCGTGCGTGCGTGCACGCTCGTGTGCGTGCGTGCGTGCGTGCGTGCGTGTGCGTGCGTGCGCGCGTGCGCGCGTGCCTGTGTGCGTGCACGTGCGTGCGTGCATGCACGTGCCTGCACGCGTGTGCGTGCGTGCGTGCGTGCGTGCGTGCCTGCACGCGTTCTGGAAGTTTCCCAATTAGGCAAGCTACAATGTACAGTAATGTACAATGTACCACAACTACAGTACGCATTTGCATAATCGTGCATAAGTGCACAAATGACTCGTGACGTCGAGGCGAGTCATTTGACATGCAATTCATCCATGTGCAATTCGTTTGGTAGTGTTAATCTGTGCTGCAAACCTTGAAAATGCGCCATAACTACGGTTAGAATTTGCATATCAAAAATCGACCTTGCCCATGACCATCTCGGGCTCGCGAGCATTCGATCGAGCCATCGCGCGTCCACGTACGTCAAGCGGTTCGCGAGTTTACCTGTAACAGACAAACACGTACACGCGGCGCATTTGTAAATAAGATGCAGGCAGGGACACAAATCAAGCAGCATTGATGTAGAATTGGTGTGTGCACAACTATACGCCCATGAATGAGTGACATTCTGGGTACTTTGAACTGTTTAAATCACCTAAAAACGTAAAAAAGTTTTAGTAGTGCCCCCGAGTAGAGTGAAGTCGAAAGTATAGTGCCCCGGGGGCACTATTGGAGGATTTATGGTATGAGAGGCGAAAGCGGCGAGCAGTTCGTCAAACGCAGCAGCCCCGCAAAGTTCCGCTTTCCCTTTTCTGCGATGGTTTGTACAAGTCGCACCTGCACTCTGAGTCTGAGTTGTCTGACTCTTTCGAAATTGCGCGCGGTCGCACCAGGCATTGCTCGCTACAGTGTCAATAGTGCCCAACAATGTAATTGCGCACGATGTACATAGGTGCAGGTTGTACACCGCCCCAGACGTCTTTCTCGTGCATGTGATATACATCCAATCAGTGATGGTATGCACAGAACAGCAGTTGTATGGGCTTCTTGAAATGGCCACCGTTGCAGGCACGCGTCTATTCACAGCGCACCACAGGCCGGTCAGCCTTTACCCATTGAATCTGTAGGCGGAGTTGTGAGAGTTCCGTCAGGCCGAACGACTGAGGGATTGACGAAAACGAAAATTTACCGGTGGACACCGTAAATCCGCCAGTAGTGCACCTTGGCTGGGCAGTATAGGAACGGTTGTTTTTTTCAGTAAAGCCACCGCAGCTTTCAAAACGGACTTAAACCCAGAACAGCTTTTTGACGTATACCTACCTTGTCCTAGACTAAAATAGCGAACGCGAACGTATTCGCTGGACGACGCTGAAGTAAAAGCGAAATGAAACTGACGAGAAAGCCATCCTGTATGTTGCAGTACAGTTCCACCGTAAAGGCGACTCATAGAAACACGCGAACATACCATCACATCGATTACACGCGGCTTTGATTTATTTTCTATCAGCTATCTATGCATTTTGTTTTTATTGTATTGATGTGAATGTATTCGCATATTATTCGCATTGTTCTAATAGCATCCGCCTCCTCACAAAGCAAACGGTACAGCACAAGGGGGTCGCGTTTTATGGATCAACGTTAGTTTCGCGAGCGAGTGACTCTGGCAAGGTGCGGATTCGGCGCACGCACGCACGCACGCACGCACGCACGCACGCACGCACGCACGCACGCACGCACGCACGCACGCACGCACGCACGCACGCACGCACGCACGCACGCACGCACGCACGCACGCACGCACGCACGCACGCCAAGCACGCACGCACGCCAAGCACGCACGCACGCACGCACGCACGCACGCACGCACGCACGCACGCACGCACGCACGCCAAGCACGCACGCACGCACGCACGCACGCCAAGCACGCACGCACGCACGCACGCACGCACGCACGCACGCACGCACGCACGCACGCACGCACGCCAAGCACGCACGCACGCCAAGCACGCACGCACGAACGCACGCACGCACGCACGCACGCACGCACGCACGCACGCACGCACGCCCCAAGCACGCACGCACGCACGCCAAGCACGCACGCACGCCAAGCACGCACGCACGCACGCACGCACGCTGACACGTACAGTGCATGTTGTGGTGGTGTGGCGGTGGTGCGCCATGTGGTATGGTTTTGTGGTGCAGCCGTACGCACATTGCGTAGCAATCGACGGGACAGTGCAAATCAGGCGGCTGCAGCGAAGGCCTCCCATTTCCTACTTACTAAACTCTCACGCTCCTTTGATTTCGGCGCCCCGCTCTAAAACCCCGTCTAAAGTGTTCCACTCAATTTGCACTGCTCAACGTAATCCGCCCATCCGTTACTTGGACGATTAGGCTTGCTTGACCCATCCGTCTGTGCCAGTCCACGGTTCACCCCTCTAATGCTAATTGCCGCTCATTTAGCCGTGCGTGCGTGGAGTCAGCCATGCGCTATGCATTTGGAGTAATCCTAGCGTCCCAGAGCCAGCCGACCTATGTACGCAGCTCTTCTAAGCCCCCCATCACACAAGAGGGCGAGCGCCACTGTTTACACTCAAGAGGGGGGGGGGGGGGGCGTGGGGGGGGGGGAAGGTTTGGAGCCTGTTTATCCAAGACGTTCTCCGGACGCTGCTGCTGGCAGCCGTCAGCTGCTTCTGGCTGCCAGTGACCCACATTGGTTTGCGGCCTTGCTGGAAAGTCAAAGCGTGGCGGCCTACTACGCACACACGGGTTGCGTCCCTCCCCACTGACCGTGCCCCCCCCCTTCCCCAAGCAGTCAGTGTATGCGCTGGAAATTAGTACGCTCTCGCCGCGTCCCTAACGCCCGACAAAAGGCGCCCTGCCGTCTGTCGCAGCGCCATTTCACAACCCCCCACCCCGCCCCCAACCTCCCTCCAGGGACAGCCATCCTTCCGGGGGGCAGCCAGCCTCCAACGCGCTGAATTAGGTTAGCGCAGCGGACGGACACCCATCGCTGGCCTCCTATGCTCACCAAGCCATCGCTAGCAGCAGCGATGCGAAGCGAAATTCAAACCGACAGATGCGGGGAGAGAGAGAGAAAGAGAGAGGGCGGTGTGCACACGGAAAATTTTGCTCTGACGCGGCTGACACGGAGAAATCCGATCGGTGTGCGACCGTCGGGGGCAGTCGTCTTGCCTCCGAGCCGGTCAGTGTGCCCATGCTCCCTGGCGATTGCGTACAGCTGTTGTGCATCGGTTGATCTGCTTGCGTACTGTGTGTACGTGACGTGAGAGGCGTGCCGGTATGCAGAAAGTGCGTAAACCGGCGCTCGGGTTGCATTTCTGCTTTCTGCAGCATGCACGTCAACGCGCGATTGAAAACTGCTGCCCCTAGGAAAAAGCTGTGGTTGTCAACCCTTGCGCCACATGTTCCACGGCTGGAGCAACCGACATCTGCAAGCCTTGAAGAATGCGTTTTATTTTCGTGAAAAACCTCGTTCGTTTCCCAAGGCCTTCCCGTTTTCCGTGGCCAGTTATGCGTCGTTGCATTCGGCCCTGCAACACCAATATCGCCGCACCCTTCTCCCAGTTCCAACCCTGACAGTTGGTCGGCGCGTCAGCGCAGGTCGAGCGTAACGCGCCTGCGTGCGCGCGTGCGCGTGCCATTGCGGCTGCGGCGGCGGCGGCGTCTGACAGATGGCTGAATTATGCGTCGTCGTCGCGCCACCGCTGGTTGCCCAGCGCCATCATGCGACAGGTGCGTTGTTGTCACCTTTCAGAGAGGGGGGGGGGGGGCACCGCCCGACACCGCCGACTGTTTACTCACGCACTCGCCTCCATGGATGCCCCCCCCCCTCCTAGAGTCTAGCTAGACCATCTCCAGTCAATTGTTATCGCCTCTCTGCCACCGTTTACCCGCTCAGCACACGCGACCCTCAATTAATTATTGACACCGATTCGGCCTTCGCACGGCTGGCATTGACGGACCTCTGCTGGCTGGCTGACGACAACAATAATAGCAACAGGCGCCCCCGCCCCCCCCCCCCCCCTGTCTGGGGCAAATTGGCTGATTCACCCTTTGTATAGGAGCCAACTCCCCTATCTTCTCTTCCCACTCAGCCAGCCCGACAACGCGTCACGCGCCTCAGTCGAAACACTGAATGTCTGACCAGAGCACAGCGTTGGGCGGGGGGGGGGGGGTGAAATGGGTGGGGGGGCGAGTCGTCTCAGCCAGCCGCTGGCGGACTCATTTGTCCGTCTGGCAGCGCGGCAGTTGCGCAGACTCATTCGTCTTCCACTGGCTCCAGGGGGGGGGGAGAGAATTTTCCAACTGGCAGAAGCCATTCCAGGGACAGAACTTTTTTCCAATGCCCGCTTGGGTGAGGCAGCGAGGTCGTCTAGCTCTGTTCCAAATGGCGTCTATCTTTTGAAGTCCAGCTTTTCTTCGCTTTTGCCCTGCTTTTCGTGGCCTCTTTCAAAGAGTTTTTCGCGTTACGTTAGTGCGCTAACGTGACTTGAGTACGCGCACCGCTTGCTATGATTTGCCATTCCGCCTGCAAGAAGGGTTCCTCCTCACTTCAAAGCTCTCAGAAAGACGCTTTTCGCATCGCCGTCCCACTGTCTCGACGGCGCCGTCCGTCTGTGAAGGGCCCTTTCTTGCCATTGTCCTTTCTGCTTGCTGCTGAAGACTCGCATAGTGTAACCCCCCTCCCCCACTCTGCTCTGCAGCATTGTCATCCAAAGGGGGCGCCGCCGCCCTCTGTTGTTGTCAGTCAGCGGCGAAAATTGTCCCGCCGCATGGTGTGCCTGTTCAACTGGTTTTGAGCAGTTGATTTTGGAATGAAAATCGAGTTTTTTTTCCAGTAGTATGGTTGCGAGTGAGTCGTCAAGGACAGTTAGTGAGTGCGTGAGTTGTAGTCTAGTAGTGGCCTCTCGAGCTGAGCAGTGTTTCCCACGAATAGATGGCGACGGGTAATACATTTAAGTGCCGGTTGGGGCGCGACCTCCTATGGCTTCCGTCTATGACTCAGCGTGGCGCATGCACCCACGCCGAGGTAATCCGAGTCCCTTTGAAGCGACGGCCCTGTCGGTAGAGCGGGGTATCGATCGAGAGCGCGGTCAGGTTACCCTCGGTGGGGGACGAGGAGAACGAACTTGCGGCCGTAATGAAAACGAAAGCCCTGGGCCGCGGGCTGTCGCTGGAACAGCTGATTCGAGCTGGCCAGCCGGCGAGCCGCTGCTGCCACTGCTTCTCTCGGGCAGGCAGGCTAGGCCTCCGGGGCAATCTGCGTCGTCGGCTACGGCGGCGCCGGAAAAATTGATTCGATCACTCAGCGGCCGCGAGTTGTATCGAGTGCCCTGGATTGTCCGTCGCCAGTCGGCGCCCGACCACTTCAAGCCAACAAGTTCAGTCTCTCGTTCTCCTCCTTGGCAGTGTCGCCTTTTCACTGGCGACTTGCGGTCCTCCACAGCAGCAGCCGCGCGCACAAAGCTCAAAAGTCAACCGTGACCGCCTAATTGAGACTCGCTTGGCGTATATGCGGTCGCGCCCGCCTCGGCCCGACAATGGTCGATGCGGGTCGCGCGCGCAACGAGTAGCGACCGACACCGGTCGACGCCGCGACCCCCCCCCCCCACCGATCTTTGAAACTTTCTCGCGGGCGCGTGTGTGCGTATGCGCGCGCGCGCCGCGCACTAGTTTGTTCCCCACCCGCCCGCTGCGCAAACACAGGGGCACGAGGAGAGAGAGAGAGAGAGTGAACGAGCAACCTTGGCGAGGAAGAGACGACTCGACTCGTCGTCGTCTTTTTGACACGCAAGACGACTTCCTAAGGCCAAGAGAAACAAATCGGGAGGGGTGGGGCCCCAGCAGCCCTTTGAGCAGCCGCCTGCCTTAAGACAGTCGAATTAAAATGCCACTGCTGTGGTTCGGTTTCCTTGTTAGTCTCGCCTCCTCTCCGCGAAACGGGTTTAGGCAATACGGCAGTTCTAAATTCCTAATAAAATGCTTGAACCTGCTGTTAGCTTGAACTGAACCCCAACTTGATAATTCTGCTCTCCCCACCCTAATGTAAGCTTATGTACCTAGCTTCTTTGCCGTCTTGTGACTAGCATGATCATCATCCGTGACTTTTTGAGTGAGTGTGTGCAAAGCCTGTCGCCATTTCATCGCGTCCCGCTCGCGTAAACATTTTTCATGATTCATGCTGCATAGTGCCAGCAGTCAGCGTTCTTGAGCTGGCACAACTTCCTAGGCGAACCCATGTCGCCTATCCAATCCTGTCCTAACCATTTACTTTAGGCAGTCATGTAGCCTCAACGAGGAGCCTGACGCCGCCTGACCATGGCCGAGGAGGACCCCACGAGTTCGACCTATGTCAGGTCGAACGAAGTAAGGCCTGCCGACGACTACTTCTACAACCATCGAACCCTCTCCGGCAGTACCACCACTCTGAGAGCACCCGTTAGCGGCCATAAAGGCAGCTCAATACTGCTGCAAGAACTCTTCGAGTGCGAGGCCTCGGTGGACGTGACCAAGTACAGTCTGCCCATCCTCGGGGCGGCCTTGGTTGCCTTCGTCCTCGGCCTCATTTATGCGTTCTTCGGTAGGTTCGTGCGTGCGTGCCAGTGCGTGCGTGCAGGCCGGTGTATGTGTGTGCGTGCCTGCGTGCTTGGAGTGCGTGTGTGTGGCGTGCGTGCGTGCCGGTGCGTCGCGCCCGCGTGCTTGGTGTGCATGCGTGCGTGCGTGAGTGCGTGCACGCGTGGGTGCGTGCTTGATGTGCGTGCCGCCTTGGCGTGCGTGCCTGCCTGCCTTGGGCTTGTCTGTACTCCTGATCAAACCGATCGATACCCAGCAGTCGTGCAGGCTATCGTCTCTACAAGACAGTCCTCTTCGTCACCGGTCTGCTGTTCGGAGCCACGGTCGTCTACCTGATCTGCGAGAACGAGCGTCTCTTGCCGCCGCTGGCCAGTGCCGCGGTTGCCCTGGGGGTGGGCCTGCTCTTCGGCCTGACCACCATGCTGGTCCAGTACGTGGGCCTCTTTGTCACCGGCTTCCTCACCGGCCAGCTGGTGGGCTCCTGGCTCCTGTTGACCCTGGTCTCCTTCTGGACGCCCACCAGCATCTGGGTCACGATCGGCGTGCAGTTCCTGTCGGGGCTGGCGCTCGCCCAAGCGACGCTGGCGCTGCAGCGCTGGTCCATGATGGCTGGCACGGCGGCCATGGGCGGCGCGATGGTGGCCTGCTCGCTGGACTATCTCGTGCATCGAGGGGCTCTGCTGGACTGGATCGCCAAGACGCTGAGCCTGCAGCTCGACTGGTCGACCCTGGGTCCTCTGCGGATGCTGCAGCGCGCCTGCTGGTTTTCGCTGGCCGTCCTGGGCGTCTGGCCCGCGTTGGCTCTCGTCGGATTCCTGGTCCAATGGAGGTGCACGGCCGTGGGATTCACGCACAAGAGTGGTGAGGAGCTGCATTGCCCGTTTACATTACAGTATCACACAAATCCCCGTACAAAAACCACAATTTTTTTTTTCGAAAAATTCAAGTCCGTGTGTCCCTGCGTCCGCCCTCTCGCGCACCGCCAGAACTTCACGCGCGTTCGCACGCGCGTGGTATACAACATACCGTATATACCGTAAACCCGACAATAGTGCCCCGGGCAGGTTGCTATCAACCTCTCCTAGTCCCCAGGGGCACTATTGGAGGGAAGCACTATTCCTTCAACCTCTCCTCATCCAGGGGCACTGGTTGAGGATTTACGGTAGCCCCTTTTTTTGCAGGCTACGCCAAGTACATTTCCGAGCGTAAGCGAGCGGCCGCCGCGTCCGCCGCTGTGACGGTGGGCGCTTCACCCTCTCACCACTACTCCCAGAACCGTCGGCGAGGAGCCAACCTGTTGCTCTGTTGCTGCTGCTGCGGCTCTGAGAAGCCGGACGAGCGCCGCCTCAGCGCCCAGCGGCTGAACGAGCTGGGCCAGACGCCGGCGATGACATCGAGCGGCAGTAGCGAGTCCACGCCGCACGAGAGACACCCTCACCACCGCAGCACTGAGAGAATCATAGCGGATAGCTCCAGGTGGGGGACAGGAGTGCGCAGGGTGGAACACACACCGCACATCCCGTACTCCGTATAAGTTGGCCCCCTGGGCGCTATTTGTTTGAGTGGGGGGGGAATACGGGGGGCTTAAGAAGGGGGGGGGGGGGAAATAGAGTGGGGGGGTCGGTGTGTGCGGAAACACCCCCACACACACAACACACCACACACCAATACTTCCTTTCTCCCTGGGGGGCACCACTAAAAAAACAACGCACCCACCCCCCACCCCCACCACCACCCCCCCCCCCCCCCCCCCCCCCCCCCCCCCCCCCCCCAACCACCCCACACCCCCCCCCCCCCACAACCCCCCCCCCCCCCCCCCCCCCCCCCCCCCCCCCCCCCCACCCCCCACACACTAAACAACACCTAATCCCCCCTCTCTGCGCACATTTGTGCCCGTTTTTGTTTGTATGTATCAAGGACTGCCTATGTGAGCGTTTCAAGGCTTTTACAGTGTGCACCACACCGCGCCCACCCAACCGCCCCCCCCCCCCCCACACCCCCCCCCCCCCCCCCCCCCCCCCCCCCCCCCCCACCCCCCCCCCCCCCCCCCCCCCCCCCCCCCGCCCCCCCCCCCACCACCCGCCCCCCCCCCGCACCCCCACACACCACCCCCACACTGGCGGCCCCCGGTGGCCCCCTCGGGGGGGATCTGCGGGGGGGTCTACTCGTACTCACCTCTGGTCTCCTTCTGCATACGCCCCGCCTCTGTAAACGCACGACATCTCACAAAACCAGCCCACCCCACACAATACTTTCTCACACTCCCCCGGCCCTTCCACCCAACGACACAAACCACCAAACCCCCAAAACCCCCACCACACACAACCCACACACACACACCGCGCACTACACCCCCCCGCCCGCCCCGCCCCCCCCCCCCCCCCCACGCCCCCCCCCCCCCCGCCACCCGCGACCACCCACGGGACCCGGACACAAACAAGCAACACCAACCAAAACCACCAAAACGCCACATACCAGAAACCACACAAACACACAGCACAGCACACAAAACCAAAACACAGGCCCCAACCAGCAAAGAGAGCCGCCCACAAAAGAAGGGCGCAAGGGCCGCGAGGCAAGCGGGCAAGGCGCAGAGGGAACAAGAGCAGCCGCACAGCCCCAAAGCCCCCCGCCCACCAGCGCGCGCCCCTACGCCGCTAGGACAGGAGAACAGGCGGGGAGGACCAGCCCACGCCACCACAGGCACGCACGCACAGGCACGCACGCACGCACAGGGACTGACGCACGCTCGCACTCTCGCACGCACGCTCGCACGCACGCACGCACGCACGCACGCACGCACGCACGCACGCACGCACGCACGCACGCACGCACGCACGCACGCACGCACGCACGCACGCACGCACGCACGCACGCACGCACGCACGCACGCACAGGCAAGCAGGCACGCACGCACAGGCACGCACGCACGCACAGGTCTGACACCCTAGGCACCAGCCAAGGGCACTGAACGCTCTCCTCGTGTCTAACGCTTCAGTCACAAATGGACCGCTTGTTCCAACGGCGTTTGGAGTCGATGCAGCGACTGCGCGAGTCGCAAGGCACCATCGACAGCGACGATATTAGTCAGACTCGAGCTACGGACATCACGAACGTGGCGTGACTAAAAGTTACGCCCTGCTATAACGCCCTCCCTCCAGAACGGTCTCATAATAGACCATATAGCCCCGAGCGTTATCCGTATAATGCAGAGCGGCAGAGCGTTATTCGAATAACGCACAGCGTTATTAGAGTAGGACTGTAGTCAAGAAACGCCAAAACAACTGCTGAACAGTTCTGCATGTGCAACCTACAGTATGAATTGTGTACCAACACCGAATTTGAATTAACGTACTGTAGCATTGATTAAAATCCCTGGGGCTGTATTGGAGCACTAACAATGCGTACATCAAATAGGAAGTGGCTCGCATGGCTGTTGCTTGTTACTGCCTGATACCAATCTCACCTACTACTGTGGTTTAGATGTGGTTCCATACATGTGGTACAATTGGACATGAACGGTAATGTACTTACTGAATATACTCATTCTTTCTACTTGCAAACTGAGACTGTTGTAGCATGCAAAAAATGCGCCCAGAACACTGTTGAAATACTCAATAGAAATGCGTTGGTGTGTGATGTAATTTACGGTGTCTGTACAGTCCATTCGTTTGTACCGTTTTGCGTGTTTGCCGCCTGTGCTTTGTGTACTGTACACGTCGACTGCAATGTGAGAAAATAATCGAGTTCTCGTTGTTATCGTCTGCGTCTGCATACCGTATACCACACACCTCCTTTTTTCCAATAAAAGTGAAAAGAAACAAACGCTTTCCACAAAAGCGGCGCGCCACAAACGAAAAGCCAAAGACTACACTTGTGTCAGTGTATAGGTCTTCTACCGTAACTGCAAAAGACGCAAAACCACGCCCCTTAGTCCATACAACGCGGTGCATACATACATGCGCCTACGGTAACAACCTTAACCACTGACGCCGCCTTTTCAACCAATGAAACAGCACAATTCCAAGTGGAGCCATTCGAAATGGTTACTGTAGTAGTGGTGAACAAAACACCAAGAGCATAGGGGTATACGTCGAAATGAGTGGCCGCGCATGCACGCACAAACACCCGCCGAACCAAGAAAAAAAAAACAACCAACAGAATAACGAACAAGAGTTTCGACACAAAATTTTTTTTTAAAATTGAAATCGGTCATAACCGCGCCCGATCTTGCGGCCTCCAAAGAATCATAGAGTATAAGACACACCAAAATAACTGCGTCTCGATATCGCTCAGTCCATGGGCAATGCGAAAACGCAGTCTCTGGGAAGGGGGGGGGGAGGCAACATTTTGAGGGGGCACTATATGTTCGATTTTCAATTTTTTAATTTTAAATGCAAAAAGTGGGTCAAGGAGGCAAAATAGGAGGGGGCTATCGTGTCAACTGCCAACATTGGGGGTACTATTGAAGAATTACGGTAGTCCAGAGTTTGCGTTTCCACGTCCACCCGCGACGGGCTAACTAGCGTCCCAGTAGCTAGCTAGCTAGTACCAAGCTTGCAATCAAAAGCACTCATTAGCAGAGGACGCTAATTAGCAATTATTACTACCGTACCCCTAGTTAGCGCTGGTTGGCACTTGCATTCCGAGCACGTCATTTAGTACAAACGGGGGGGGGGGGAATAGACAGCAGGAACCACAAGACTACAGCAGAACAAATTGTCATTGGGGTATAGAAACAGTGACTTGGTAGGGGAACAGCCAACCCGCCAAAAATATGCACCCCCTCATCCACGCTCTCATACCTGTAACTGGGGGAGGGGAGGGAATCAAAAGTCAACCCTCATTTTCCATTCCGCCATAAAACACCGAAATAGCGCTATTCGGACCAAAAGTACCAATGTTTACGCTATTTTGGTGCACAAATTCTACACCCCCTTTTCCGTCCGGAAAATGCCCCCCTCCTACTGGGACTCACTTCGCTACAGGTACGTGTGTGCGCGCTGCGCCAAAAGAAGTTCGACTTTGCAAATTCAGCGCTTTGGAAAGCGGCGCAGCGGAGTAGCTTATGGACTTCACAAAGATCCCCTAAACGTCCGTGATGACGGAGCTCTTGCTAAGCCGTTGGTAGGCGATTTTGGCGGCTCTTTGCGCGTCTTGGTCATCTGATCGCCCATGCGAATTGAAAAATTCCGTAGGCGAAAGGCGGCCGTAGGCGACAGGAGGGGGCGTGGGAGAGGTGCCTGCGGTCGAGTTGGCAGAGGCGGTGGTGGACGAGGTCGAGTGCTGTTGCTGACGCGGCTGGCTGCTAAAAGGCAAGCGCGTGCGTGCGTGCGCGCGTGAGCATGCGGACGGGCATGCATGTGACATGGATTACTGTATTGGACCGAGCATGCATAAGAACAGAGCAGTGACGGAGACACGGAGGGGGGTGGGGAGATTGGGTGATAAGGAACAGCAACTGTCGACAGTTTGTTGTCTTTCAGAAAAAAGTTGCCCCCTCCCCCACCTTCCTGGCAACGCCACTGGTGAACACGCACACCGAAATAGCGCCACCGCAAGCGCACACGCAGAGCGCGAAATTATCCCCCCCCCCCTAGGCGGGCCGGCCATCCGTCGTCCTAGAGGGGTCCTTCGTTCGACCTAAGGTCTAGTCAGGCTCGGCAGGCGCGACGGACGCACTATGCTTCTAGCAGTCGCTGCTGCTGCTGTTGATTGGTCCTCGTGGGCAAGCGACTGCCTGCATTGGCGGCGGTAGCGGAGGGTATGGCGGTGGGTGACCCCGGAAGACGGCTCGAAGGGTAGCTGGGGGAGGTAGGCGATGACACCAGGCCGCTGGGGGGTCTGGGAAGGGCTCCTCCGGATGAAGACGAGGAAGCAGCAAAGGAGCTCGCGACGGGCAGACGGGAAAACGACTGCTGCTGCTGCTGGAATGAAAAGAGGAACGATGGTGGGGCATGGACGACTAAGCGTGCGTGCGTGCGTGTTCAGAGTGTGTGTGTGTGTGTGTGTGTGTGTGTGTGTGTGTGTGTGTGCGTGCATGTGTGCGCGCGTGCTTGCTTGCGCGTGCGTGCGTGCGTGCGTGCGTGCGTGCGCGTCCGTCCCTCCACTTCCACCCCAATGATCGGCCCACCTCTCTTCTCGTCTCCGCATTCGCCGACGGAAAGCTGGTCTCATTTTTCCTCTCTCGAATCACTGGAATGCCACTGCTGCTGGCGGAGGGAGGGGGAGGCGAGCGGCCCTGCTGTCGCTGCCTGGGCGCCTTATTCGAAGGGGCTACCGTAACCGTCGTCACTGGAATGTTCGACTTGTGCTGTTGTTGCTGTTGGTGGAAAAGCGAGGGGCGCTGAGGCAGAGAGGGTGAGCTGGGAGATGGCGATACCAGCAGAGGCGCGCTCTCGGATACTGTAGAGAAGCGCTGAAATGGAGATATGTATACCGTAAACTCTATAATTAGCCCCCCGGGGGCTAATTTTTTTCGTTCTTCAGCTGGGGCCTACGAGCTCTAGAGGACAAGAGGGGGGGGGAAAGGGGGGAAAAGGAAACCAAAAAGCAGGGCAGGGCAGGCGCGGGAGGGAATTTTAAGGGACAAAGGCGCTGCGCACACACGTTGGCACACTCTCACACAGTCTCGCATACACATACATGTACATACATACACATACGCGACCATACATAACCCAGACTTAGAAAATGTTGCCTTTCAGACGATGATCCATTTAGGGGGGGGGGGGGGAGTAATAGTGGGGGGGGGGGGGAAAAAAAACCAAAGGGGGGAGAGGGGGGTGAAAAAATAGGGGGAGGGGGGGGACAGCGGCAGGGGGTAGGCTACCCCTCAGGAAAGAAAAAAAAATTTCCCGCTTGCCTCTGCGGGCCGCGATAAGGGGAAATTAAAACTGCAGTGGGGGCACTATTGGAGAGAGGATTACGGTAGACGGTCGACAACCTTTGAGCAAGACGCGCCAGACATTCGAGAGTGACCCAAGCAAAATTTCTGACCGAGCACAGAACAGAAGCAATCGATACAGCGCGCGCCAAGTGTTTCCTCGACTAGTCTAATAGTCTGGTCTAGTCTCAACGTCAATGCGAAGTAGCGGCGGACTGCGCTTGTTTGATTGAATGTACCGAATGTACCTAAATGACAATTGCAGTTGGGGGGGGGGGGGGTGCTAGACATTTTTTTCGCCTTTTCAGAGCGAAGCAGAATTTTGTCCGAGTTTCATTTTTCCCAGTCTAACCGTACGCTCCGCACCCACACCTATTACTACGCATAGTATTTACTCACTTATGCATGAATAAAAAAATATAAGAATAAAAAAAGGCAGAAAACCCTCACTGTGACATTGTTGGTCTCTGGACTGTCAATGCGAATCGTGGTGACACGGCTGAAATCCGTGGCTGCTGCAGCTGCCGTTGTCATTTCGGTGTCTTTAGCGCTGAGATTTTTGGTGGCGTTTCCATTCAAGGCGCTGGGGAAGCTAGTTGGTGGGGGCACGGGTGGGGGCGGGTGCGACGGCGCCGGCCCTGTAAACGTAGATTTAAATAGTAAAAAAGTTTGAATATTGTTATTATTATGAATATGAATATGATTCCTGACCGCACCTAGGTGCGCAAGCGCACTGCACAGGCACATAACATATGTGGTCAGCTGCCAACTTTATCTGTGAAAACCTTCGCAGGGAGCACTGTAGTTTCAAACCAATAATGTGAATTGGAAGTCCAAAAAGCAGCCCTGACGATCCACATCTCAAGAATTGGCCGTTGGCGCGCGGTTGCAGGGTGGGGGGAAGGGGCTGGTTTATCGAATTCCGCCTTCTGCAAATTTCTTCTTAAATAAAAGTCCGCCCTCCCTTCCCCCCTCCGCCGTTTGCGATGATCCTACGTGCGTGCGTGCCTATCTGCGCGTACGTGCGTGCGTGCGTCTCTCACCGGATCCGATCTGGATGGGGTCGATTGGGGCGGGACCCCTTTTCGGTGCCTCCTGCTGCGTCGGTTGACTCAGCACGTTCACGTTGCTGACCACAGGGCCGACGGCGGTGTTATTTTGGTGTCGCGGCCTGGGGGGCGGGGAGGGCCCCCGCTGGTTGTTCAGCAGACGGCTTCCCCCCTCCTGGGCGACCCCCTCCTCTTCCAGCGACTTCATCTGCGCTCGCAGACGGGCTGACTCTGCAAAACAAAAAATATGTATTAAATCACATTATTCCGACTGAATTTATCTCGCCGACAAAACAGGAGTGCGGTTGTTGTTACCGCCTCTGACGCGACTTTTACCGATGTGGTCGTCGAAAAAAAAACGACACGCAAACGATGATTTCTTTGAATTGATTACCGTAATGAAACAGTAGATGCAATCGAACTACTGTAGGTACAATGGAGTATGCATGCATGCAGAATGAATACAGTACGCACCTGCCGCCTCGTTATTCTGCTTTGGGTAGACTAGACTGTCCAATCGGGCCGACGCATCAGCGATCTAAATAAATTAAAAATAAAATTAAAATTAAAATAAATCAATTAAATTAAAATAGTATTAATAGCGCAATTTCTAATTGGCCTAAACAATACCAAGGCGCGCCCAAACGTTTGTCGTATACGCGGTATCATTTTCTTAGTGCATACCGCACTACTATTTTCATTATGCAAATTCGAGTTACCGTACCTTACCGTAAACTGTTTGTCCTACCGTACCTTGTCGTCACTGGCGGGTGCTTGCTGCTTGAGGTGCGGTGGCGAGGGGGGACTGTAGCCCTCGGAGGAGGGGGCCAGGCCCTTGGAAGGGGGCGTATTCGGGTCGACCCCTCTGCCCAGGGAGGGTCCCCTCGGAGGGGAGCCCTCCAGCGAAGAGGGGGGACTGGAGGGGGCCTCGGGGGGACTGCGACGCCGCTCGATGAAAGGGCTGCCCGATTGAACCGGTGCGCTCGAGTCAACGCGTCTGAAACAGGTTTTCGAACGGTTGCTCTATTTGACTGTTTGTTTATTGTTGACTATCATTTATCGATCGTCTATTATTGATCGTACGGTTGTTGTTCTATTCGTCGAGCAGCGTATGGCCCATCGTGAGGTAAAGCATCCGCCCTCATGGTTCCTTACGGGTTCGATTCTTGATGGAGCCACGAAGAGAAACGACTATTTCCATATCCGTGGTCCCTTAGAAAGAACAGCAGAATGCGTCGCCTGTTTGTAAAACGTTTCGAACAGGCTATGTATGTTTGTCTGCCAAGCTAGACTGTGTTGGGAGTCGATTGTTCAAGCGAGTCCACTATATTCAGCTGAGTAGCCCCAACAGGTGCAAAAGTACGCGTTCTTGAGCCCATTTCAGTGTTTCTTTTTCTTTACCACCATAAAACACTAAAAAAACGCTATTCAGTTGTCAAAATTTAGTCCTATTCAGACGTCCATTTCGGTGCACCTCCGGCACCACTTTAAGGTTCGACCCCCCCTCCTTTTGCAGGGCAAAATTTTTTTGGAGGTGTGAGACCGAAGTCTCAGGCGAGAGGGGGACCACATGGGCCCTTGGTTACCTCTGCCTTCTACAAGACCAATCGTCTCAATGAGAACCGCGATCAGGGGGGGGGGGAGTTTTTGTGTGAGCCTCTTGCCCAAGGGGGTTACTGTTTTTTGGCAGTCTTGCCACGCTGAGGATTGACTGAACTCCCAGCTGCGCAAACAACGCATTTATCCCCCTCCGCCCGACACCGGTTACAAGTTGTTGTTGTTGTTGTTGTTGTAATTGCCCCGAAGGGAGCAGGCAGTGTCGGATCTTCTTCCCTGTGACGTCTTGCCAGAAGAGCAGGCAGGCTCCTCTGGGCGTGTCCACAGGGACTGCCCGCGAGTGGGACGTTGGTCACTGGGGCTGGTGTGGCCCAGCGTGATCCCAGGTCCAGGGTGCGGGAACCGACGAAGGCAGGCACTGGGCCTGGCCACGGTCCTTGACCGGAGGGCCCCTCCCACTTGGCACCCCCCGATTACAAGTCACCCCCCTTTGCGCCAATCAACCCGTCCCCGTCCTACCCACTTCTCATGCCATCGCTGCCCTAGATTATAGAGGGCGTTCTTCCGAAGGTCTTTGGCTAATTGCGCGGCCCTAGTCATGGATATGAGTGTGCCATATGGGCCATTGACCGTCTCCTAGCGTTGCCCCTGATCCAACAACAACAAGAACCCACTTCTCTAATCTCCATCCTTTCTCCAGCGCCACTCCCAACTCACCCCCTCTCCACCTCTTGTTGTTGTTGGTGTTGGTGTTGGTGCTGTCCTGCCCTCTCGATCAAGACCCTCTCCTCCGTGTCTCTCCTCAGCTGCTCCCTCTGGCGCTGACGCAGCACGTGCGTCTGACGAGGTCCGTACCGCTGGGAGGGCCGGCGCTCGAACTGCTGGGAGGGGGAATTGCGGGCCGAAGCGCGCCCGCGCTGCCGACTGCTCTCGTGCACGCGCTCGAATTCGGTCTTGCCGCTGCAACATGGGGCGCGATACAGAATTTTTTGTGCGTGCGTGCCAGTGTGTGTGTGGGTGTGTGTGTGTGTGTGTGCGTGCGCGCGTGCGCGCGTGCCGAGGCTGCAACCCTGAGTGGGGGGGGGGACTCTGAGAGGGGAGGGTGGGATGCTTGGAGACGTATAGACTGGACGAAACAACGGAAATAGGCACTGCTAGCAACACTAAAAATGAACCGTACCATGGGTACTCTAGATTGATTTCTTTCGCTTCAAAAAAATAATTAAGCGACGCGATACGAAACGCATTCGTGTTTATCTCAGGAGGTAGGAGAACGCTCTGAAAAGTCCTGGGGAGTATGGGGGGTATATAAAAAAATATCCCAATGGGAGGGCTCGCTCAAACCTGCCCCCCCCCTTCCTCCGTACGTAATAACAGACACAAGTGTGGTTGCGCACCCACACCAACAATCAAAGCACCAAAGTCAAACCACCACTCATACACGCACGTACGTGTATCTAAATCGGCTGCCCAATCTCAGGAAGCCCCCGGCCTTCTGCTGTTTGGTCTGTTGACTGACTGCCTGTAGTCGAAAGAACGAATGCTGTTCAACGGCGCACTTCCAGAGGTGCTTCGCCGCCTTGTGAGAGGCCAAATGAAAGACGAATGTATGTTCCTGCTCGCTAACGCCTGCGCCCGCTAAAATACAAAAATGTATATTTCGGGGGGAAATATTCTAAAAATACGAGCGAAATTATGAAAGTGGAAAGAAGAATGATGGAAATGAATATTACGTATGCTTTAGGACGCACGCACGCACGTACGCACGAACCAACCACAAGTAAGCCACTACGAATTTCAAGAACAGCTATGATTATACTATACTGTACATTCTGTACATATGTACCAAAAATCGAAACATTTTTTAGAAATCGCTAAAAAAATGCCCACCGGCGCTTTCGTCAGCGTCCTCCACTACCACCAGCGTCAATCGTCGTTTCTTGAAGTCCAAACGAGTGATTTTCGGCCTAAAATTAAAATGCACAACTACATAAAAATGACCAAAAACTCCACACAAAGTTGTATGGTACATGCACTTTGCTTCGTGCTTCCCCGTCTACGACGAACTGTGCAAAACGACAGAAAACTTTTATAGCCTGTCGAAAAATACCCAAACGTATTCCAGGTTTTTGGTTGAAATTTTGGTGTATTTTAAAATTAAAATTCACCAGAAAAACAGGCCGATTTTCGAGTCGCCTTCGAAGACCAAAATTCCGGTCGGAGTCAAACCCAGACTGTAGTGGTTTCCATCTTTGCCTAAAATAAATATCATAAAATGATTAAAAAAAAATAATGATTCTAAATTTCCACGCACCTTCCACGGTGTGCATGTCGACACCGTATAGCTCGAGGAATTTCGCGCGATTCAGGAAATTCTGCTCAGCTTGCGCGGGCGTTTGACCTCTGAAGAGGGACATTTCGTCATTCATAGACATCATCAATTTTTTTTTGTAAAGCCTGCTTATTATGCGAATTAATAACACGACCGAACACCCGAACGACTATTACCAATTCACACTTTCTCGCTCTACTTTATATTCAACTAGAAACATTTTATCGAATCGCATGAGAAAGCCAGGTGCTGCTGGGGGGGGGGGGGGGGGGTAGATGGCCGGATGGGGGGGGGGAATGGGCCTGGGTAACCGAAAACGAAAAGAGTAAATGGATATCCTGAATGGAGAATTTTAAACCAATATGGCGTCAGAAGAGGTGGTTTCGGGCAAAATATAGTCGTATTTCGGCGTTTATGACAAAAAGAAAGAAAGACCCTCACTTCTGAAACAATCCAGCAGCCTGAAAACGGTTCAGAAATTTTTGGAGGGGGTGCCTTGGACAGGGGGGGGGGGCTGCACACCCCCAAATTCGGATCAAATAGTCTGAGGCGATATAACACGGCACCATTCGGACCAAAGGCTACCCATCGCAGGCGTCAAACAAATTACAGGGAGCAGCAACAGACCTCAGCTGGCGCCATCGATCCAAAATGGCGCATTCCAACTCTTCGCTTTGGCGGTCGGGCGGCACGAAACGAAACTCCGACACCAAAGCTGCCGTGTGCGTCGCCTCTTCGAAATCGCCCAGTTCCGCTGAAAAAAAAACAACCGATACTCTTCGCATTTGTATTCGCCGTAAAGATTCAAGTGCAGGAATGCGCGCAAAGCATGCATAAATGCGTGGACAATGTATGTTACAATATAATTAAGGAAAATTTTGCAGGTGGCTGCAAAAAAAGGAGAATATGTGACGCTCCTTTAGGCCCAGTTTGAAAAAACGCGGTATTAAAAGTAGCCACTTCATCAGATGATCAACTTCAGTTTGGACAAACCGTGTATAATCGAACCAAGCGCAGCAACACGTCACATATTCGGCGTTTGTTGTGCTCGCTTGGATCACTGGAAAGGCAGTCCAGGCTGCATGAGGACCGAGGCCTTCCATTCCTTGGACTCAGAGACGAGAGCGGGCCTTGTCCTGGACTGGACGTCTACAGATGGCAGTTCCGTCCGTCCATAGGCACAGGCTAACAGAAGCGGAACAAAGATGAACGAGAATCGAAGATTGAATGTAGGGTATACAAAGTACTTGGTACTCAAGATCGTGAATTGATGGTGCATATCACTTACTGTAAGGGCAAGCCACATATTAAAAATTTAAGATGGGCAGGGTAGCGAAATTATTTATGCAGAATCTTTGGCTGTGTGCCCTGTCCAGCCATACGATGCCTAATAAATGATGCGCATCGTCAGAGAGATGAAAGAGTTTGTGAGGGTGGATTGATAGTGGTAGTGTTGTGGCTGTGTGCGATGGCTCGCACAACAAACGCCGAATATGTGACGTGTTGCTGCGCTTGGTTCGATTATACACGGTTTGTCCAAACTGAAGTTGATCATCTGATGAAGTGGCTACTTTTAATACCGCGTTTTTTCAAACTGGGCCTAAAGGAGCGTCACATATTCTCCTTTTTTTGCAGCCACCTGCAAAATTTTCCTTAATACAGTGTTTTTTCGTAAAAGAAAGATTAATCGAAAACTCACGCACGCACAAACATACAAACCCACAGCAGCAGACCAGAACGGACGCATGCTCAGTGTTGCACCATCAAGCTTATGAAAAGCGTGTACCACTGTACGCATTGTGCGTGCGTGCGTGCGTGTGTGCGTGCGCGCGTGCGTGCGTGCGTGCGTGCGTGCGTGCGTGCGTGCGTGCGTGCGTGCGCGCGCGTGCGTGCGTGCGTGGGTTCATAGGACTTTCTACCCCTGGCCTATGTACGCGTTTAATCTCCTCTTGCAATCTACGCAGCACACATCCCAAGCGCGCGTATGAATGGAGGCAGCGTGCTTGCCTTGCGTAGGACGCCGTAAAAGGAACAAGGTTGGATGAACGGCGGCTAACTGTATAGTAACTGGTACGTATCTATATTATCTACATCTGAGCAATTTGTCCGGTGTCCTGAATTGAACTGGCTAATTACAATGGGATTTTCGACGGCGGCGCAGGCGCGACTCTGATACGCAGCAGAAACCGTTCTCAGTAGTGAGGCCGGTTCAGGTCGTCCGACTGCGTCCATTTTCGGGAATTGTCTCTTTTCGTCCTTATTGAGAGAGCTCCGTAGACTCTCCGCAGACGGCGACTCGTGCGCGACGTTCCCGACGGAGGGCGCGTCCTGCCTCTTCAGCGCCTCGCAGCGGCTTCTGCCCATATGGTCCGCCGCCTGCGACGGCGCCATCAACCCGTCGCGGACGTTGTTGGTCGCTGAGCGGTGCAGCTGCTGCACGAAGGACGTGCCAGGGGGGGGGGGGGGGGCGCGCGCAGTTCGCACTGTGGCCGTCGAACGGTCGAAGGGTGACGACGACAGCCACCAGCGTCGTTTTCGGGGTGGGCGAGAGAGATCGCCTTTCGAGTGCCACCAGCAGCGCCAACGGCGCTGTTTCCAGACTCGCAGCAGAGACAGCGATACTGGAGGAGGTCTCGCCGCCGCTCCTTGTATGCAAAGTAAAGTTCCATGTCGTCTTTCTCAGAATATTTTTGGTTGACGTATTTTAACAGCGGCCTACGTGCCTTCATTAATACGTACATTGGGGCGCGTTTCTCGCGTGCGTTGCGCACATCACCGCGTTACATTTCCGCAACACACAACCCAGGGGTAGAAAGTCCCCGACACGCGTGCGTGCGGGTGTGCAGATGTGTCATTTTCATGTATCAGGGGCTGTAGCGAGCATTCGTCCATAAATATTTTTCGCAGCACAAAAAATTACCAAAATTCTGGTAAAAGAACCTAGAAAAGAGACAAAAAATGTGGAATGGACTGGAGACACTGCAGTAAAGCAACGCTGATGGGTTTCCCAAGGGGACACGTGCAAAGGCACAGGCAGGCGTTACTGGGATTCGAACCAGCGACCTCTTGATTTAGGGAACATGGTAAAAAGAAAAATGTGCCCAGTAAACCATAGCTGGCATGTAGCAAGAGTCCCTCCGGCGATTTCATTTTTTGATGTGGAGCATAGATGCCTGCGAGGTTTCCGTCCAATTGATGCAGGCGCGAGTGGGCGACGAACCAAGAAGCTTGTTATGTAAAGTGGGTCCTGCCATCTCCAAAAACTTCTCGGTAATGCACAAGCGTATGGAAGCGTGTTATGACTTAATCGATTCCCCCTTTGAATGCGCTTCTTTTGAGCTATCACGCGCCAGAATTCATTCAGGAAATGAAAAATAATGCACGATCATAGATCCAAATTTTGCCCAAAATAGGGGTGCGCCAAGAGGGTCGAGCTGCGAAACATGGAAATCGGAGCGCTCCCATTCTCGAAAGTGACCTATTCCAGGTCCAGACGAGTAACTTTCATCATTACAGCACAGCTCTGCGACGAACGGTTGAAGCGTCTATAGCTAACAAACTTTTGGGACAAAACACTCAAAAAATGGCCTTTCGAAGAGGGCCGACCGAGACATGGGCATCGGAGCGCTCCCATTTGTCGAAAGGGACCTATTCCAGGTCCGGACGATTAACTTTTGTCATTACAGCACAGCTCTGCCACGAACGGTTGAAGCGCCTATAGCTAACAAAGTTTTTTTGCGCGAAATTTCCGAAATTTTGGATGCCAATATCTCAATATCTAGTGAGAATTTCAAATGTCATGCAAGCGTCCCAGACTCGCCTCGTAAAACTGTTCACGGAAATCAAAAAACATTTGGGTGTTTACTCGGCTTTTTTTCGAGTTTTGCTCTTGTCGGATTTTGGCCAAAAATAAACGACTATGTCCCAAAAAATGACCAAATCGGCCATAACTCTAGATCCATAGCACCTAGACGAATTTACCTTGGGGCACAAAATTGCGATTATATACCACGTGTTCACGCCAAGTTTCGTCAAAATCGACAGCAGCGTTCCAGAGCGGCGACCCAAAAAGTGTGTGCAGAACAGGAAAAAAAAAACACCACTTTTTCGGAACATTTTCGGACATTTCGTCTCAATGCGCTGGACTACCGAAACGCGGGATGGCTTATTCGATTCCGGTTCAGAAGGCGGTTCTTTTGAGCTATCATTCGCCAAAAATCGGTTCAGGCAATCAAGAGTTATAAGCGACTGAAAATTCTACAAACCGCATTGAGGAAGTGCTCACATATTAGGGTTGTACGCTGACGCGTACACCCTGATTAAGACGCACGCACGCACAGCAGTCACTCACTAATCACATCCCACACGCATCCAGAAATGCTGACGCGAAGGCACGCACGCACGCACGCACGCAGGCACTCACACTGCATGCTATATGCGCCCAGATCCACTGCGAATTCTTGCGGACAGGGCAGCTTGCCCGTCTGAACGTCCTGCTTGATCTGCAGGAAAAACTGGTACCTGAATTTTCGAATTTTGATTTTAATTGTAAAATGGCAAAAACGCACTTTGTGAATTCCTCCTTGAGATTGTTGGGCTCGGACGAAAAGAATTTCACCCGAAAGTGAAACGTGTACGGCGGTCCGACTGCAAAGATAAATACTTTTCGTAATTAAAGCAATAAAATATATGTATAAACGAAATGCAGCATTCAATATATAAATGTACTGGTTGTGCAATCATCGGTACAAAATAAAAATTGTCAGTACGACACATATTTTCATGTTTTCTATAGCCTTTCTCAAAGTGCTCTACAATAAACACCTCTCGTTTTTAAATAAATCGAAAAAAAAATAATAAAATCAAAATAATAATATTCAGTTCAAAGGACCCACTTGCAACTTGTTTTCTAATCTTCTTCGTCGGGTCAAGCCAGTGCTAAAAAGAAATTCCCGAATTAATCAAATCACATGAACATGAACAGTGTATATACGCATATCATGTCTCTCCCTTTTTTTCATATCCAGGGGCGGATCTAGAAATTTTCGGCTAGGGGGGCGAACGAGCCTACCCCGTGGAACCGGCCACAATTAGACCTATATGTAGGTAGCAGCACCTGCGTACATTTCGGGAACCAGGAATTTGTTTTGCGAAAAGGGTGAAAAAACTAGCCACAATTTGACTATTAGTTTATTCGTATTTTTTGCGTTGCATGCACACAAATGGCGCCGCAGGCAAAATTTGTAACTTTTTGGCATCACGTACGCTCTGAAAGTCATGCAAACCCTGAAACTCTGAAAGTCTGAAACTCGATCAAACTCTGAAAGTCATATCCTATACACCCCCTTCCAGCTAGCTTTCCATAAGCCATTAGCCATGCCTAGCCAACCCACCCCTGTGCCATATATCAAATCGCGTTGTGTACCATGCGCAAATAAGCAGCCACCCTGTACGAAATGGGAGTGCGTGCGTTCACGTACGTGCGTCACAGCGGGACTCCAGGTAAGCCGGGCCACATCTGTCACCCCCTCTAATGATTCATGGCTGTCATATAAAACTGAGACAGCCCCCCCCCCCTGGTAACGGCGGGAGGGCATGTTTGCAATTGGGGGGGGGGGCGCTAGGGTCGGCGGGGGGGGGCAATAAAATGACAGTGAACGGCATCGATAACGGTCATTTCCCCCCCCCCGAATGCGAATTCTGGTGTTTGTGTAATCACAATTGGGGGACGGAAGGCAAGGCTGGGCAGATTCGCAACAAATGTTGACCATACAGGCACAAAACTTTAAAATGAAATCGATAATGATCGTGCCTTGACGTGGTAGGTGTCCATGAACTGTAGGCCGAAGTACTCAGGCTCAGCGATGTCCAGTTGACTGAGCACTTGCTCGATCAGTGTGGAGCCCAGGTCGCCTTTCTAAACGAACAGCTTCGTTTTACCAAACGGTATAATCAGTTGTTGCTGCATCAACAACTGCTCCGAACAACCCCTTGCATGTTCCCCGGCATAAAAAAACCCAGTTGGTTCCCATTGGATTTTCCATTAAGGAAAAATTTGCAGGTGGCTGCAAAAAAAGGTGAATATGTGACGCTCTTTTGTTGGAGCCCAGTTTGAAAAAGAGGGGTATCAATTAAGGCATGCCTCATTTATGTGTAGCCACTTATGCTTTGCAGCTGATCAACTTCAGTTTGAACAAACCGTGTATAAAAACCAAACCAAACGCTGCAACACGTCACATATTCGGCATTTTTTCGTGTTCGCGTGCATAGAAAGGAGCAGTGGCAATTATAGGACCTAACTGGACTGGAACACCCCACATTCACATATGTCGCATGACTGAATGCCACGTGGTTGCGAGACAGGCAGGAGGGACCCCAGGATCTTGCACAAGGACCACTATGAAGACGCACGCACGCATGCACGAACGCACGCACGCACGCACGCACGCACGCACGCACGCACGCACGCACGCACGCACGTACGCACGCAAGCACGTTGTATAGGAGCAGTGCGTTATTGGGTGAAATGCCAAAAAGGGGAATGACGAATGGAGCCAGTACCGTACGTATACCTACACATCACTAACTGAACTGTAGTGGCAATCCACGTCTCACAAATGTTAGCAAGGTGCGATTATTGTTTAGGTAGGAACTTTGGCTGTGCCAGGTTGATGGTAATGACCAGAGATAGATGAGATGTAAAAGGATTGCCATTGCGTTCTGTGTGAGTGAGCTCACACAAAAAAATGCCGAATATGTGACGTGTTGCAGCGTTTGGTTTGGTTTTTATACACGGTTTGTTCAAACTGAAGTTGATCAGCTGCAAAGCATAAGTGGCTACACATAAATGAGGCATGCCTTAATTGATACCCCTCTTTTTCAAACTGGGCTCCAACAAAAGAGCGTCACATATTCACCTTTTTTTGCAGCCACCTGCAAATTTTTCCTTAATACAGTGTTTTTTCGTAAGACAAACATCGATGCATAAAACCTATACAGGCACCCGCACGCACGCAGGCACGCACGCACACATGCATGCACATACGCACGCACGCACGACATATGTACCATGTATGACATAGGTATGTAGCATGTTTGGTAGAATCCCTCGAGTGCAGTAGGAGACAGTGACACTCATCGTATAGAATGTGAGCATGTGGATTGAAAATAGGTACTCAATGTATTTTTCGTTGACCAAAGTTGTGCACAACTGATTGTCATGCAAATGATACCAAGCAGGATGATGTATCAGCAAATGGCACGGCATGCAGAGAAACTACAAACAGAAGCCACTGCGGATAATATTTTTGGGTAATGTGTATGTATGTGCCTGCCGTATTGTTCATAGGTACGCATGAATGTGGCGTGCTACGGACGTGCATTTCACGAAATGATGCGAGGTGGAGTACTATGGCCAGTCCAGCAGCAGAAGAGAGAGAATGTGCACCGCAACCTAATGGTTTAGCTATTCAGATGACTGTAGGAGAAGCAGTGCCATGCCTGGAAGTCCGGCGGGGAACGCCCTGCTTGGGCCGACTGTGCAGTCGTCGACGTTCACCCACTTGGACTTGCCCGAGTTGACCGTCCTGCACCCAGGCAGTGTACGTGTAGTGGCCGCTAAAAGGGCTGTCTCCCCTGTGCTCAACAATAGGCGCCTTTTGGCAATATGGCTCCCTTTTTCTGAAAGTGAAAATATTTTGGTGCATCAGAGCGTCTTGACTCTAAGGAATGTAATCTTGTACATCAAAAGGAGATCATCTTTATTATTGATGTCAAGTCTCTTCGACCTAACCACACCAAAATATCGCCATTTCCCGGTTTTGGTATAATGGGGAAAGCATTTTGGTGCGTCCAATATTGTCCAACTGCTGCAGCTAGTCAACATCTGTTTGGGCAATCAACTTTCACATTATAGCGAAGCTCTGTCATGCACTGTTTAAGAGCCTATAGAGCATCAGAACTTGTGGTTGCTGGTAAATTATGTGTGTGTGTGTGCGTGCGTGCGTGCGTGCGCGTGCCGTTGTGCTATATTGCTGCATCGTAGCGTAGTGATGCAAAGAATCAAAATGATCGCTATAACTAGGCGGTCAACTTTTGTGTTTTAGCCGAAGTGATGCGACGTACTCACATCAAGTTTCTTGCGAAGCGGCCCATTTGACGGTGTGCGTGCGTGCGTGCACTTCTGCAGTGCCATATTGGTTCGTTGGAGCATAGTGGTGTAAAGAATTAAAATGATCTACACGTGCAGGCGGTCAACTTTCGTGTTTTAGCCAAAGTGATCCGACCTACCCATATCGATATTTATCGATTATTCCGGAAGTGAAAATATTTTGGTGCGTCGGATCGTGTCGACTTCAAGGAATGAAATGTTCTCCATCGAAGGGCGATCAACTTTATTATTAATGTTTAGGCCATCCGACCTAACCACACCAAAATATTGCCAATTTCCATTATCGGTATAATGGGGGGAGGTATTTTGGTGCGTCCAATTTGGTTCAAATGTTGATAGTGGTCTAGATCATGTCTGGGCAAGCAACCTTCCCCATTATAGCGAAGCTCTGCGATGCACCGTAAAAGAGCCTATAGGGTACGGAACTTTTGGTTGATATTTTTGATCACTAATATCTCATTATCAGTGATCAAGATTTGGGTTCAGTGGCTTGGCATAGACTTCCCATAAGAAACTGTTCAAGGAAATCAAAAAAAAATTGGGGGTTAATTGGGCACTTTTTCGAGATTTACTCTTGGTGGAAACCACCCCAAAAAAACGACTATGTCCGAAAAAACGCATAAAATCGGCGATATCTCAAGTTTGGTAGGACGCAGAGACGATTCCTTTGGTACGCAAAATTGCCATCATGGGTCGGCTACACATGCCAAGTTTCATCACAATTGCCCACGGTGCTCGCGAGTGGTGCTCCAAAAACTGGGTGGAGAACAAGAAAAAAAAAAAGACACTATTCCAAAACCTTTTTGGGCGTTTCCCCTTAACGCGCAATAGTATTGAAACGCGCTGTGGTGCGTACGGTCTCCCGATGAGTGCGCTTCTTTTGAGCCATAACGCGACCAAATCGGTTCAGGCAATTAAACGTTATAGGCGATCGAAAATCCGAATTCTCGCGCGCGCAAGTCGTCACATATTAGGGTTGTACGCTGACGCGTACACCCTGATTTCCAATCTAGGTGAAAGGCGGCCCGGAGTCGACTGCCATCTGTTGCCCCCTGTGTGTCTGTCCAGATCAACGACATCTGTGACTTGCGGCGTCTCACGTTTGACTAGCAATTAGACGAGGCATTGCGCCCCACTGCAGCCCTTTGGCCGCTCAGTCTGCCTTGTGCTGCCCCCTTGCCCTTTCTCGGTTTCCGCTGGGTGGGCATAATTGCTCTGTGTGCCTGCTGGTCCACACACAGCCTGCCTGCCTTGCTGGAGTGGCAGGCATACACCAAGCCAACGAGACACAGACACACACACACACACTGCCTACCCATACAAGATCCCAGTCCCTCACCCCACTACTACTGGACACAGCAAGGCCCTCTTGAAGCCAACCGCAGCACGCCAGTGTCAACAAGAGTGCCTGTGTGCGTCGTCAACCCGCCGGCACAAACATAGAAAGGGTGGGAGGATTGCACTGGGGCTAGCTGGACACAATTCCACTGTCTCCTCAACGCTCTCTAGGACAGTGTAAATTCAACCCTAGCAGGGTGGGGTGGGGTGAAAGGGTGAAAGGTACACCACCGAGCCCAATGTGATCAGACACGATGACAAAGCAAGAGGTCGCCGCGCACCGAGCAATTTCCTTTTTCCTCCCGCCTTTGAAGGAGGAAAAAGAGAGCCACGTGCTGAGAATGGCGCACAACAAACGACACAATAGGCCACATAGCACAGAGCCCCATGGCATAGCTGACACGATGTTGACTTGTGACCCCAGGTGGCCCCTGTCATGTGAACATCTGGGCACCTCACGTTGAAGCCATGACGCAACTTTCAATGTGTAAATGATTCAGAGATGGTATACTAGTTTTTTTCTTTGGAGAGCAGATAGACACTCAAAACTCAAAGGCACCCTCCTACAGTGAGGTTAAGAGGTACCTGCTGATTACGTCAGACATAAAACGCTACACAATTGTAGCTAGACTGCCAGACATTCAAGTATGGTGTAGCTGACTGCTGCCCCGAGCTTTGCTGACCAACATTGTACCAATTCGTTTGGTTATTTTTGCATACTGAATAGTGTTGAATAGTCTCTCCACTCACCCTGACAATGACGGTCATGTCTGTGCTGTCGAGTAGCAGGATCTTGCAGAGAAGGTGCTTGCGATGGTCCACGCTGCCAGCGCCTCCGTCAGTCGATGTCATCTTAACCAGCATTTTCATCATGCCTTTCCATATGGGACTGTCTAGCTAGTCGTCTAGTAGTATGCTTGTATGGCTAGCGTCGCTTGCTTGCGACACAGCACGCCAACGCTGCTACACCCTGCGTCCGTGTTATCGGAATTAGGGGAAAGCCAGTTTGTAGGCGGCGAGTGGGTGGACGGATCCTTGTATTGCTTCTTTACGGCGAGTAGCCAAGTATACCGGGTCTTGAGCGGTTGCTGACGCTTCCGACGACCACTGTCTTCGGTTCTGCAGGCCCACGACCATTTCACGGGTCCTGACGCCAAATATATCTTTGTGCTCTTTGCTGGCACAATAGTCGCTGCTAGTGCTAGCGCGTCGTTATCAGGCAGGCTTGCTTGTTCGCCGAGACACATACGCACGCGGGGCATGCACGCGGCAGCGTGTATGCAAGGCCCGTGGGAGGCGAGAGCTCGCTCAGAAGGGAGGGCGCGGCGCCGCGAGAGTACAATAGCGCTCCGCGCAGGGACACATGCACAGACGGGGCAACCCCCGGAGCACGCATGTGTTTCTTTGTCATAGCCCCTCGTCGCCGCCGTCACCTTGTCTTGTCCGTCGTCCGCATGGCGCCGCTGCCAGCCGAAGCGCTTGCTCAGCGTGCGCACAAGACGACTCGCCATGGCTGGCTCTCTGTACGTGCGTGCGTGCGCCTGTTCGCCTGTCTGAATGAATATGAGGCTCCAGAAAACGTGAGGACGCGAGCGCGCGCGCGTCAATCAAAAAGCCCCACTGAACCCACACACGCACGCACGCACGCACCGACAAAGGGTGGTCATCCTTCCTAGGGCGGACGCACACGCGCACAGCCAGCATGCCTGGCAGCGAGCACAGACGCACTCAGGCATTGTCTGTCTGTCTGTCGACCCAGTAAACAGTGCGGCAGGAAAGACGCACGCGCACACAACACCTTGTGTTGTTGTCTGCTGCGAGACACACTACACGAGAGAGAGGCGGGGGGAGACAGGTTGGTTGGAGTGAGTTGAGACGACGACGGCGAACCAACAACACAATAAAGGCTCCCCCTCCCGTACGCGCAAATACTCGCAATGATTGTTGGGCTGTTCATTGCAGTCACGGCAAAATGATCAATACTACAGTGCCAGCGTACCTGCAGCTGGGAAAATTGGATTGGGAAGGGGGATGCAAGCGTTTCATGTGTTTTGGGGGATAATGATTGTGCTGCTGTTTGCTGGACAGGAAGCACATCGACACTACAATGCGAACACTGCACGCAAGAATCGTTAAGACAGTCGCATTGACAAAAAGACAGGAAACTGTGCAGCGCAATGCGCATTGCGCAATGCGTGCAAAAAACTACAAAAAAGGAGGCAGATGGGTATTTTCCGTTTTTCAATGTCAACAATCAAGAACTCAAACTGCGCTCTCTCCACTAACGCAAGGGTTCAAATGACATATAACTCGCTATAAAGCTACACCTGTTGCTGCCAGCTGCGGTTTGTGGGTAGTAATGGTGGGAATAGTGAACGATAAACTGCCAAAGAAACGCAGCTTAACCGAAAATAAACTCTAAGCAAATGACTAAGCAGCACAGATGTTTGTAGTCTGTGGTGGTGGACAGAGATGGGTAGGTTCAGCGTGTACGAAATAGTATGGAAAGAAAAACGCACTAACATGGACGTCTCACACAACCACCAAACAGAACACAATTCTACGCACAGATATACAGTCACAAAAGCGTATCCACACAATTACGCATCATAGTGCATTCGCGAATTGGACTAGAACGGGCCATAGGTGGGCTCAGAGGGGGGGGGGTCAATCCCCCCACTAGCTATAGCCGTCCCGTTTTTTTGCGGGAGCACGCCCCCCCCCCCCAACTGGCCATCGCCTTCCCGGATAATTTGCGGGAAACCCTCTCTCAATATTGAAAAAAAAATTGGGTATATATGCGTGTTTTCGTGTCCTTTTTAGTGTAGTGTGACCCAAAAACGCAAGAAAAGTGCTATTTAGGCGTTGTTTTGACCCATTTTGGACCAAAAGTACCGATTTACTCGCTTTTTTGGTGCGAAATGTTCCACTTCGACCCCCCCCCCTCTCCAAAATTTCCCATCCCAGACATTTTACCCAGGATGGCTCTAGAACCCCTGGCTTTAGGACAAAAGCAGCAACTATAGAACGGGCTGGGCTAGGTCTAGGTTTGCAATTCATTTAAGAAGATGGGTGGAGGAGTAAATCGGGATGGACTAGTATTGTCCAAAGACAGTTTAGACTTCACTCTAGATTGGGTGCGTTTTGTCAATTTTAATTTTACGTCCGAAATCCCACTTGCATCTGGGAACCATTATGAAGCTAAAAAGTTCACCGCTGCAGACGATCTTGTTACGAAGTTTTTCCAAGAAAAGACAATTTTCGAAGGAAACATGGCCTAGGGTTCTGGATGGTCAATGAAAGACAGGTTTTTTATGTGCTGCGGGGGGGGGGGGGGGGTTATCCCGGAAGAAATCCGAGGTAGAAGGGGGTGCGCCTGGTGTGGGAGGAGTAAATTTCGATTGAATGGCAAAATTATATGGGCACGCATTAAATGATGAATTTCAGAGACGCGCTGAGCATAAATTCGACCGAATTTCAACTAGCACACAGCCTGTTACCACGACGACTGGATAAACAGGAAAGCTGAGTGAGTCAGTCGATTGAAAGGACCGGTTGACTGAAATTGAAAGATTGAAAGGACAGTTGATTGATTGAATTGAAATTCATTGCAATTTGGAAATTTGCAAAAAAAAAGACAATCAAACACGAAGTTCGCCTGTTGAGTTGCATTGTCAACAAGACAAACGTGTTGCAGTAAGAAGAGCAAGAGAAGAGAAGAGCTATATATGTCAGCTAACAAACATTAGCCAGAGAAGTAGCTAACGAAAACGCTGCCGCAAAAGGCAAACAGAACAGTAGAGACTGAACAAAAGCGGAAAGGAGAACCAAAAAGCCGTCAACTAACACAAGCCTAAGCCAGTGGCCAAGTGCTGCCTGTTGTTGACACGGCTGTGCAATGCACATGCTTGTGCGGTGCCCTAGACTAGCTACATGCTTTCTTTATCTGCGTGCGGTGTTGTGACAAGCTCACGCACGCACGCACGCACACACGCGCATAGCATAGCGCTTTCTTCCGCACAAGACTCATGCGTACGCAGGAGGCACGCAGCAAGAATGATTAGGCGTGCACACCCGCCAACGCCAGCAGTGACTAAGCACCATGTACAATGGCTTATCACTAGCGCCGCTTGGCATTTCCAAACATTCCAACGCAAGCAACCAACGCGCATTCAAACAACAATCGCCAAAAAGCTCTGCACAGAAAGAGGCTCGTGAACAAGAGAATTGGAATGGAAAACGGCCCGCAGAACGACATGACAAACTGTGAATCAAGCAAATGGTGTGTAGTCATACGTGTACTGTACACAGCTGTTTCATTATTTTTATTATTTACGCCAAAGAATAATGAAACGGTTGTGTGATGAACGAATATCCTTGTTCTGAACGCTGGAATAAAAACCCACTGTTTTCCCTCCCTACCTCAAAAAGGTCTGCTCAACCCGAACTAACTACTGTCTCTGACATCAGAGTAGTGCTCCTCGAACATGAGCCTGATCCTCTGACCTCTGACGATGAGCAATCCAACACAAACCTACTCAATACGAATTGACACCAGAATGACAGAAAATCACTAACGATTGCACAAACAGTGTGAGATCAAATAAATGTCGGAAAAAATTGATCAGATCATAAGTTCAATCAAATCGAGCAAAGAAGTTAAACAGATGTCACAACTTCAAAATGCCCGCCAGAGTTGCGCAGATAGATGGATGGACGAGATCTCAGCTCGTCCGGCGGCGCATCACACTTCCCGTAGCCGCCTGGGACGTAGACAGCCCAGCCGTTGTCAACTCCGTCAGCGCTGTAGACAAAGATGTTGACGTCGAGCCAGTTGGCGACGGCCCAGCACTCAAACTCGATCGCCCAGGAGCCAACTTTACGGAGATCGCCACATTGAACACGGACGCTCTTGCCGTTTACGACCACGACGTCCCAGCGGTTTTCGAAGTAGTCTTCTGCAGAGGAGAATTGGTCCGCGTAGTCGCGCAAGGCTGTTAATAGATGCTGCACTCGCTCAAGTCGTCTGTTAATAGATGTCGCCAATAGATGCTGCACTCGCTCTAAGTAAGGATTGGCCAACAAAACCCGTTCCCACCCTTCCAAGGTCGGATTTTCCAACTGGCGCTGAAAAAAGTGCGCGTTCAGCTCCTTTTTGATACGATTTCACTTCAAACCTTCAGCTGGGACTTGTACGATCGCATCCGTTCATCCAGCGCGACGTAGACGGAGTTCCGCCGTCTCGATTTGACGGTGCCTCCCTCTAGCTGGTCGATTCTAGTTTGTTGCTGAAAGTGCTGTCTTCCTAGCTGTCGTAAAAATGAGGAGAGCACCGGGTGCCGAGGAGCCCATCTAGGAGTCATTTGTAAAGTCGACCGACAATTCGATGCAAGGACAACTCAATGTACGCAGAACACCTGGACAGCACCGAGTGGTAGGCTTCAGCCGCGTTCGTGGTGCGATCTGAGTCAGAGGCCCAGTGGTTGATCGCCTGAGGCCGCTTCAGCCAGAAGCTGCTCACGTAGTCGCGAAAGCGGTCAAGCTCTGCGTCCGGCCAAGCTGGGTACCCGGGAGGGACCACCCAGCCCTCAGGAGCGCGCGGCGGCTGGTGACAGTAGAGGAACCAGAAGAGCTCCATCAAGGTCGGGGGCAAAAGAGGGAGTCCGCAAATAAGTCGAATCCAGTGCTTAATAGGCTCCCACCCCTGTGATTGCTCGCTCGCTGACGACGTCTTCCTTAGGTGAGACAACCGCTGCTTCTTTACGACGTTCTTGGGCCGTCCAAGAGAACGCCTCCCGATGCTGTCATCCGTAATGTGACGAAGAACTGACGCAGCGCTGACGCGTTGGCCTGACAGGCTCTAAAAATCGCATGCACAACAAGGAGCACGAAAAGCACAGAATAATCGTGCAGTAAAACCGAGATTTCGGCAGCCAATTGTCGATGCGAAAAAACAGATCTCCCGGACTTGTAGTCAGAGATCAGGCGCTGAACATCAGGCCTTGTCCAAACACTTGCCTGATACCTTCCTTGCGGACGATTAGACATACTTTCGCATTTCGCAACAAAACAAAACAGAACAATTTCGCCAAACAATTTCAAATCACCTTTAAAAATCATCCTACCGTACTGAGCGCTTCATTATTTTTTGCTGCATCATTATTTTTTCCACTGTTAAACCTTTCGTGTGGCACGTTCATGAGATCTATAACTATTTCTAGCGCATTATCTTCATTATTCTGCGAATTTCACTAGGTTCACTAATCGCTTCATTGTTTTTTCACCGCTGCTTCGTTATTTACGCCAAAGAATAACGAAGCAGAATAACGAAGCATTACACACTCGGGTGAACGCGAAGCAAATGAGGTCCACGTGTCCGTGCACAGCGACAAGGCGAGACATCGAGACATCGAGACAGCTTTGGGGGCGATGTCTGGCGCACTTCCGCACTTTCCAGCAATTCCAGCGCTTGGCAAGTGCGTGTGCGGACTCTGCGACCGTGTAGCAGTCATGCGGCTAAGAATTTTGACAAATACTTGCTGAAGCGGTGGTTATTGCAAACTTACAAATTGAATGCACCAAACTATCATCGAACGCAGCGGACGCAGAACTCAGCAATTCCCTTTTTGTTGCAAACAGCGATACGCCTGCACGGCGCTCAGAATCGGATGTGGACGCATTTTTTTGCCGGATTCATCACTGCTTTTGCGTAAATACGCGTACCCGCAAAGATAGTAAAAAACACACAATTTGATTGAACTTCTTTTGTTGTTCTAGCATGGTTACGGTGTTCTGCGGTTCTGTTCATTACCTAACTTTTACTCCAGTTTACAACCCCCTCTGATTAGCTCCCTCCCCTTACGATTATACACTTTCCTACGGTTCGAACGAAACAATTAACCCCGGAGGCTAATTATGGATTTACGGTATGTGTGTATATTTCCCAACCATAGGGTGGCACCAATAGAGTGGAGACACTACAAAGCAAATCGAACGTACCATAGCTAGTGTATTGAGCCAATTTCAGTGGCACGCAGTGGCTGCATTTCTCAGACGTCCTTTGCTGCACAGCTGACCTGCTTGATGCGCTGCGCTGGCGTCGGCAGAAGTGTCGATTATGCACAACTGTCTTCCAAAGTTCCAAACGTGTCCGGTTTGTCTTATCGCATATCAGAGAATCTTGATTCCCATCAGCCGTTGCTCAGCGTGGTTGAGTGCTCGAGGAACATTGAAGGTGGTTGAATTGGCGTTGTTGAAACTGGTTTAGTAGCGTGGGAAGGCTACAGTTAATTGGTTGGCACTAGGGATGAGCATGGGCCGGGCCGGGCCGGGCCGGCCCGGCCTGGCCCGGCCCATGGGCCGGGGCTGGGCCGGAATTCTAGGCCCGTTTTGCGGGCCGGGCAAGGCCGGGCCTGCGTTTTGAGACTTCGGGCCGGGCAGGGTCGGGCCGGACTGTCTGGCGGGCCGGGCTTGGCCAAGATGTGCAGGCCCCTGCTCATCCCTAGTTGGCACACAGTCTCGACAATTTTTCTCCTTCCCTTTTGAACCGTGCCTCTTCGACTTGCACAAGCACCCTCTCTCGGTGAAGGGACTCTCTGATGTCTGAGCCTTATAAATTTTCCCACTTCTCGGGCACCCCGATCCAAACCCCAAAGACCCCACCATCCAAAAACGAAGTTTTTAGTGTTTGCACTTTGTACGCGTGTTTATCTCAAAACCGGCCGACATTTCAACCTACGAACCGACACTTCAGCAAAACGACGATGGCACCTGCTAAGCAGGCGACCCTGCAGCAAGTCATCCTTATCAGCTAACGTAGCGGCGAACGACGAGCAACGACAGCACAGTCTCTCTACCCTTCTAGAGAACGCCGCGAGCATGGAGCGTCTTTCCCGCATCGTGTTGGAAGAAATGGTCAGCAACTTGTCGCTGCGAGAAATCGCGACGTTGCGACTGACCGCCGTCTTCTTCGCCTTTCGTCTTTTTCCAATCGACGCTCGCTGGCTCGTCGACGCCGTCTGCGAAATGAAAGTCCATGCGAAATGAGTTTCAAAGAACACAGGCGATCCACTGGTGTGTGTGTGTGTGTGTGGGGTGTGTGTGTGTGTGTGTGTGTGTGTGTGTGTGTGTGTGTGTGTGTGTGTGTGTGTGTGGGTGTGTGTGTGTGTGTGTGTGTGTGTGTGTGTGTGTGTGTGTGTGTGTGTGTGTGTGTGTGTGTGTGTGTGTGTGTGTGTGTGTGTGTGTGTGCGTGCGTGTGTGTGTGTGCGTGTGCGTGTGCGTGTGCGTGTGCGTGTGCGTGTGCGTGTGCGTGTGTGTGTGTGTGTGTGTGTGTGGGTGTGTGTGTGTGTGTGGGTGTGCGTGTGAGAGTGCGTGTGTGTGTGGGTGTGAGGGTGGGTGTGTGTGTGTGTGTGTGCGTGTGGTGTGTGTGTGTGTGGTGTGTGTGTGTGTGTGTGTGTGTGTGTGTGTGTGTGTGTGTGTGTGTGTGTGTGTGTGTGTGTGTGTGTGTGTGTGTGTGTGTGTGTGTGTGTGTGTGTGTGTGTGTGTGTGTGTGTGTGTGTGTGTGTGTGTGAGTGTGTGTGTGTGTGTGTGTGTGTGTGTGTGTGTGTGTGTGTGTGTGTGTGTGTGTGTGTGTGTGTGTGTGTGTGTGTGTGTGTGTGTGTGTGTGTGTGTGTGTGTGTGTGTGTGTGTGTGTGTGTGTGTGTGTGTGTGTGTGTGTGTGTGTGTGTGTGTGTGTGTGTGTGTGTGTGTGTGTGTGTTTGCCGAGACGCGCGCACGCAGTCGGCCGCGATTTTTTGGATGAATGATTTTTGTTTAGCAAATCGAACTCGTGACAGCGAAGGGCGTACGGAGCGTGTGCGCTCATCACGCCACGGACAAGAGATCGTTAGTCGACAACGTGGTTCTTGGATGGACGAAGGTGACGAAGAACCAGAGAAAGGAGACGAAGAAGATGAAAAAGGTGCTAGACAAGAAGGTCGACGAATTGCAAGGATTTCTGCAGAAATGCCGTCAACAGTTGCAGACGAATCAGCAAGGGCGCATTTCGAGCTTGAATTCGTTTAAGGCCGATTTCCAATTGTCCGGCTTCCGGCATCCGGCGGCCGGAAATCGGATGCCGGACAATTGGAAATCGGGTCTTGCCGGACGCCGGAAGCCGGCCGCCGGATGCCGGACAGACATGGCCAACTTTCATCTTTTGCCGTACGGCAAGCTTTCAAACCGGCGGCGAGCCGCGGGTCTCGTACGGATTGCATGCAGTACAGTACTGGCCGCATTGTTTAAACGCCGATTTTAATGTTAAGTGTAGCAGGTTCTTTTAACTTGTAACTCTCAATTCTTTTTAGAAAAAAAGAAGCTCAACAACGGTCGAGAACAATAGTAGAGAAAGCAAACGGCTATGGCACTCTGTCGCTGACGCGGGCGCTCTCGCCCGGCCCAGTGTTCAGCGGAAGAAGATGAAACGAAACCGAAACGCCGCGGCACCGCCGCCACTGCGTGCGAGGCGGCTTCGCGGTCCACGCTGCTGACGGCGCCTCTCACAAAACAGTCGCTACGAGTCTGGGAAATGGCGGCGGCAGCAGCAAGGCGGTGGAGCCGGGCTCAGCGTGTACGCCTTCAGCGCCGCCGCTCGCCAGCGGTCAGCTAGCAGCTGCTGAAGTATATTCTCCTCGCTGGAATTATGACTTGTGTTTTGATGAGCTTTCCAATCGCCGCTCAATTTATTCATCTACGTGATCCGCGATAAATGTAGTTTCGTTGAGACCGGTACTTGTTGTCTGTTGTGTGCCGCCGGTTTTGCTATCGACTGGCTGGCCGCCGTTGGAAGAGAAAAGAGCAGGGAAAGCGAATGTTTTTTGTTCGTAGCTTTGCGGCGTTTGCACACTATCCGCATAATAAACGCTGCATTTCCTTTGTTGTAAAATTGTTTAGATTGCTGTAAAACAACGCGAAATCCAGCGCTGTGCACTGCCAGTTAAAATATTCTAATTGGTACCGTAACTTTCTTAAAAGAATTCGGCACGAGACCCGTGCGTATGAAGCTCTCCGTCCGGAAAAGCCGGACAATTGGAAATCGAAGCGTTTGACGTGTCGGATGCCGGATGCCGGACGCCGGTGCCGGATGCCGGAAGCCGGACAATTGGAAATCGGCCTTTACACTCGTGGTAGGTCGCCAAATGTACGTCCAACTACTGCGGAAGCACCGAAACATTTTAATAAAGGGCAACAAGTTCAAGTCATGGGCTTTTTGAAACAAGCTTGTTAATAATTTTGTTACTAATTGAATGAAGTCAATTGTACTTTTCCGTTTAGGTACAAGAAAGTCTGCTACATAGCTGTCGACCTCTTGAAGGTTCTATCGCCAATTGTGTGCGACGTCTTGAAGAGGTTGAGTGTTTTTGTTTGGAATTTTTGCATTTTCAGTGCTTAGTTGTTTTACAAGTTGTTGGAATTTTAGCGCTGAAATGGCAGCGCCGATCCCCCCCCCCCTCCCCTTCCCCGCTGTTATTGTCTGTCCTTCTGCGCTTCAATCTCTAGTGACCACCTAACCCATATGCGTTTCGTTCTGTACCCAATGCATTCCAAAACCTTTTCAGTCCGGCGCTTCGTCATCTCGACGTGACGATTCTGTTTCGCAGCGATGGCTATACTCGCCTGAAGTGGAGACGCTGCTGCACGAGGGACTGCCCAGCGTTGAACATCTGGAGCTGGCCCTGTTCCACAACATCACTTTTCCCGCCCACTCGAGTTGGCCCAGCCTCGTGCGTCTCGCCTGCCAGTCCATTGGCGACCTCCAGGAACAGGTCGAGTCCACTGAGATCGCCGGTCAGCTGGAGCGCCTCAAAGTCTTCACCTGGACCGACCGCGATGGCCAGCGCATCCGCCCCGCGTATATGCCAGCGCTTACGCGCCTCGACCTCTCCAGTCTCGACGCAAACACGACTGGGCGCGGCGATGCCAGTTCCCCGCAGCCATGCTCTGGGCCGCGCCCAACCTGCGCCGGCTGCGAGTCGAGCGCGTCGACGTCGAGACCGGGGCGGAGACGGTCTTCTCCTACCGCGACTTTGTCGCCGCCGCCCAGAAGCTGCGCAGCCTCGCCGTGTTGGCCGTGAACGTGGAGGAACCAGGGTGCGCCGGCGTCGAGAGCACCGACTGGCCGGCCACTCGAGAGCCGCTGACGATCCTGAGGTCGGACTGCCGCCTGCCCATCGCGCCCTCGGACGGCATCACCGGGCTGTGGCGTAGTCCGTAAGGCGTTGGACTCCTGACCGCGAGGTCGGGGGTTCGATTCCTTGCTGGGCAAGGCCACGGCTACCCCCCTTGGGCAAGGGGTTTAAACCACTGCTCCGGTTTCGGGCTGTACCGTTGCTTCGGCCAAAAATCAGTGCCAGGTGGGGGCCCACCTTGCCTCGCGGCAGAACAACGCCCACTGTTATGTATGCGGCGCCGCCCTGTGATCTGATGATTCAGTTAACGGCCATTGTGCTGTGTCAGGTGGTTGTCGTGAAAAATAAAGTTTAAGTTAAAAGGGCCCAACGTGCAACTCGTAGATGCCGAAATATGAAGCACACTGTGTATATTTGCGGAAGAATCAATCGGCACAGAAAGAACTCTGCTGTCTGTCGACGTTGAAGTGCTGGAGAAAGACGATATGTCGGGATTGAGTGCCGCTCACCAGTCACGCGCCTAGGTATGTATAAGTAAGGTCTGCAAACTTTAGAAACAGCAAACATCTAGACAGAAGAATGGAACTTAATTAAAATGACACCCAAATGTCGGCGTTGTTTTGTTGCATGCCGCGCGAATACACTCGCGTCATCACGCGTGCGGCGTGCCACGTGACGTGCCGCTTTCCTTTGCTCTCCTCGTCTCGCCTTTATTTGCTTGTGAACTGTACTTCAACTTGCGGTAGCGGCGCCGAAGTGTAAGTGCCAGGTCAATCAATGTTGGCGATTTGTTTCTTGGATGGTCAGTGATCAGTCCGTTCAATACTGTTGCGCTTCCTCGTCCCTCACGTACTTGTATGCCCTCCAGATCACCTTAAGAAAGTAGAAGTCGATCGCGGCAACGATGAGGAATGCGGCGATGAGAAAGGAGTCGAAAATGATGTCTGAGAGGCGCTCTTTCGCGTCGACGGTATCGATCGCGCCGCTGATCACTCCGATCAGGTGGATCGCCGCCGCCACCGCCGCCGTCACGTGCAGACAGATGCTGACGAGCTGAAAAGGACTCGTGGATAGCAACGACTTCCAATAGACTCCGTCACAAATTTCGTGTTCGAATTGTTTTTGTTCGGAATGGTGCATAGGTAATTATTGTCGTGAGAGTTATAAATGCTCGCGAATACAGTTCATCCACATGCAATGTGCGATGCAACCATAGAGCCTTTGACCGTAAAGTTGCGTTCATTTTTTTTATTTGCTATGACCTTCTCGAATACCTAAGCTAGGTACGTCTATGAATCGACGCAATAGTGGAACAAACTGATCAAATTTTGTACTACTTTTTAGAACAATATAGTTGACAGTTTCTGTTTGGAAGCGCTTCATCTTTCTGTAAATTTTTTAATGCCGTAATTGCTGTTGCAGAAAAGTCCAGCCTACCAGGCGTACAAATTTGCATAGTACCGTACCTGACAGAACATGAAGCCGAACATAAGGACGTGTATGCGGAAAATGAGAGCGATCAACAGAAGCACCGCTCCAACCACCCAGGCGACAGTGCCCACTCCGACTGTGATTTTCTTGGTGCTGCCGTCATCTTTGTGCGACCACACCGTAGACTGCGCTAAATAAAGGTGCAATAGTATAATACCGTAAATCCTCCAAAGAACGCCCCCCCTTCCAATGAACGCCCAGGGTAGAGGGTAGGTTGAAAAAATAAACGCCCACGCTCCAATGAACGCCCAGGGGCGTGATTTAGAACACAGTTATGCAATGAAATGCTTGTCAAAAACAGGTATTGTTACGCTGTATTCTACGTTTGGGTCCTGTATATTGACTGTACGCACTAGAACAGCTATTGTTTAGCCGCTGCAGAAGGCGATTTGCACCAATAACCGTACAATTTTCATGTTTAACTAACGATTATTGGGTCTGCATAGCATTGTTGCAACGCCATTTACTGGTTGAATTTATAAACGCCCCCCCCCCTCCAATGAACGCCCAGGGTAGAGGCTTGGTTGAAAAAAATGAAAGGTATAGCCCATTTAGTAGTGCCCTCAGGAAATTCTTGTGCGTTTCACTGTTGGAGGGGACCGCTGTAAAAAAAGGGCACTGTTGGCGAATTACGGTATGCAAACGAAGATGCATGCAAAATTTTGGGCGTTAACTAAAACACACGACCACCACGACCACCACGACCACCACGACCACTGCGTATTTATAATTGTTTCATACTGTAGTGCTGTTGTTTAACTTTTTTAAATTATAATGGCGCAGTTTAATTTGTTTCTCGATAAAGTGCTGTTTCTTGTGTGGCACAGACTATGTAGGCACCGTTAAATGCATTATTACTGGCTTACCTACTGCAAAATTTACTAATAGATCGAGTGGAGCGCGTCAATTTCATTTTTATTGAGGAGGGGAGGGGTATTGCAACTCGCAATATGGTAGGGAGGGGAGGACCGCGTGTCCCACGCGTATGTAGACACTGAATCAGTGTCTATTGAATTTACAGGGGTGTCTACATACCCTGAATTTACAGGCGCACGCGCGTCTGCATTGGCTTCTTGTCGACTGCTCCTCACAACCATCATCACCAGTCACCAACATCATCGGAAAGCATCACGCGACAAACGAGACTCCGTTAATGGGGGCAACAAACGAGATTCACTCAACGAGATTCCAGTCCAGCCTAAGCAAATTGCAACAATTGCTAGATTCCAAACTGAGATTTAAAGTGAAGGCGGTGTTTCTCTCGAGTCAAGGCACTGGCAGCGTCCGAGAACCGCACCATCTTGCGCCCAAAGCACGGTGCATAGCGCCTCACGATGCAACAAAAGGATGACACGATTTCCCTCGTATCTCACTTTGTTTTTCTGATTACATTTGTAAATCGCCTCATTTGTTTCATTAGCCGGTATGACAAAAATGCCCAAAGCAACCTGTAGCGCAAGTGAAGGGCGCAGTCCTCCTTGGCCTTCGTCCAATGCTGCTGACCATCGGGCGTCTTGTAGGGATGTCGCTCTTTGTGGACGACAATCAAGTCGAACGGGGCGACGTCGTTCCACGAGATGCGGCCCTAAAAGGACCGAATCGAGCATGAAGCCAATACATTAGGACTGTAACCTCGCACACCTCGCAGCCCCAGCATTTCTTGTCACCGTTTCTGGGGACTTTCTTTCGGCAAAAGAACTGCTCGAGACTTTCGACAGTGAAGGGCTCGTCGACGTCCATGTGCCGGTGCAGAGCAGGGGCAGTGGGCCAGTCAAGGATCCTTCGCAAGTCTTCCGCCGATGGCGCCGTCAGACCGCAACCGCAGAGGCACTCGAAGGGTACGTCGCTCGCACCAAACAGGAATGAACAACATCTCCTTTCAGCGTGCGTTTAAAAATGCGCGTTTACCGTTTCTGGCATTTTGGTCGTGGTGGTCGTGGTGGTCGTGGTGGTCGTGTGTTTTAGTTAACGCCAAATTTTGGTGTTGGCACCAAACGGACTCACTGAACCCTCCAAAAATGAGCGTAAGGATGGCGATGATGTACGCCGCGGTCTTGATGTGACAGCAGCAGCACTGGTCGCTTGACATATTTTTTTTTCAAAAATGAGTTTGCCTTTTCGCGACTGTTGTGCGATAGTGTTTCGCGTGTCTAGTACCTCTAAAACCTACAGTGCTTGGGAAGGTAAGGAAACACTCGGTAACTTTTGAGCAGCAGAGATAAGGCAAAGCTGTGTGCTTAGGCGCCTCGCCGTATCTATCGGCTGTTACATACGTCTTTCATGCGGTGCTTGCGTCAATGCTCCTCATGAGTCACCAAAGAATTGGGTGTGCCTGTTAGTATGCGCGTGCAAAAACTTCTTGGTGCACAAGACCTTAGAGTGCGAGCGACACGCATCGACACGACATAGTTCTAGGTCAAGTTAGCAGTTTTGAATGAATATTATGCACCTACAGGTGGAATGCGTCGATTTTGAGAGTTTTATTTGCTCAAGATTTCAGTCCAATATAGTTGGTGGGTCCAATAAGGTTGGTGGCATACTTTGTGATTCTGCTTTTACATCGCATGTCTGATATCTGATGCTGTCCGATCCGATCTGATCTGATCTGATCTGATCCCCCATGCCTGATGCTATCAGCATCCCACGGCTCTTGCGCTGTTTGGACTTGTCCAAACGCAAATGACGACAGCGAGCACTACCAGTCCAACTCCGGCCGAAACAGGCAGTTCCGCTCTGGCCACCGACTTTGAGAACCCAACGACAGAGGTGGCGCGCCAATCGTCGTCATCGGCAGCAAGCGGAGCGTCCCGATACGGCACTGAGTCGCCGGTGGACGGGCCTTCTTCGTCCGCGTGGACCAGCGCAAGTGAAACTTCGGCCGCTAGCGGGGTCGAGGCCGCCGACAATGCCGCGTGGACGGCGACGCATTCGGCGACGGCGGCGGCGGTGCTGCTGCTGACGCTCGGCTGCGTGCTCGCCCTCTCGCTCGCCGTCCTCCTACCCGGCTGCTGCGCGCGTCGCCGCGCAGACGACGGACAAAGTCTGGCCGACAGTGACCTACGCTCACACCGCGGAAAGCAGCTGCTGCCGTGGAAGTGACCAAGCGATTGCTGTACTTCTAACAGTGTGCGCAGAGCACGTCAACGTCGAGAGTATAATGCATGCGAAACTGCGAAGCACACGCGTGAGCTGCTGCTACAAGATTCGAGCACGCCACGCACTTGTCTAGTCACATGCACAGTCGAGCAAATGCTTCAGTCTTGCGGTGCATCTACTCAGTTTCAAGACTGAAGCTCAAGACTGCTCGTGATCATCTCGGCCCAGTTCGCCTCCCTTTCCTCCAGCTTTTTCATCGGTTGACAGAAAAATCGAGCGGTTCATTTTGTACAACTCGATGAGTTGGTCCGACTCCGCTTTTCCAGAATAACTGCGGCTGTCGCTCGAAGGGCCCACGTTCATTGCAGCGCATATTTCACTCGTTTTACAATAGAAAAATCAAGAACAATTTCGCGAATCACTAATTAATTCGCGCGAATTAATTCCACGCTGGTGCTTGAAGTAGCATCTTGAACAAGAAAGGCTGAGACGTGCTAGAACTGTGCATACACCAAAATAGTAGCATCTTGTTCAAGTCAAGCAAGACTCAAGGTCAAGCAAATGCTAGAATCTCGAACTTGAGTCTAGAACTGTGCATACGCGCCCGTTGCAACGAAGGCGCAGTGAGCCGCGGAAGAAACGCACACGCATCAGCGACGCTCCGACTCGGCTCCACTTACGCGACAGCATGATCATTTGCTCTATTTTGATATTACAGCGCGCTGTGCGTGTCTGTCTATCGCCAACGCGAATCGATCCAGTTTCATCGAGCGAAAAGTTTGTGCAACTCTTACTCGAAGTATTGATTTTGCTTCGTAGTAGCCCCAACGAAGGAATCGTCGAGAGCTTTATGGAAGCCATAACTCGCATTGAACTGTAGTATTGGGTAAACAAATTGAGGCCCGCTTTTTTAAATTAAAAAAAACATAAGTTTTATTAATTAAAAATTCTTTATTATTTTCTGTCCAAATACCTACATCCCTTTTGCGTTTCTGAGTGGGTTGTGGTCCTCTCTAGAAGTGAATCAAATCATTGTTGATCTTCCGTAAATATTAAATTTATTATCAGAGTGAGTGTCCCAAGTAATTCTTTCCCAAGCATTGCACATGTGCGGGTAGATTGACTTTTATTGTGCCTTGCTTGCGACACTTTGCAGATTGATCATTTCTGCCTTTTTCAACAGAGCGTTCTCTTCATCATTTCATCTTTATGATACATATTGATATTGAATCACTTCTAATCAATTTACAGCAGGTGTCCTGCCTGGGTTGAAGCGGCCAGTAGTAGACAATGAGCGCACTTTGCGCCATCGCGTTGCTGTTAGTCGCTGCTGTCTGCCGGTGCTGCGACGCGGACGAGTTGCTCTTCTCTCACGTGGTGAGCAATGACGTGACTTCTGCCAATGGGAAGGGGGGCTAAAAACAACAGAACAATTGTTGGCCGCAGCGCAGCTACAATGTAGATATGTACAGAGCAACACTTCGCGTTCACGTCACGCCGACTCCCCAACGTCATCGAGTCAACGCGAAACCGGTTTCATTTCCGGTGTGGAGACACGGCGCGCGCGCGCCCACGTCCTCGTTCGCGACGGACCCCAATGGCGGCGAAGCGTCATGGCCCCAGGGCTTTGGCGAGTTGACGCGCGTCGGCGTGAAGGGCTCCTTCGAGCTGGGCGTCTTCTTGAGGAAGCGCTATCAGCTGTTGCTCGGCGACCGCTACTCCGCTTTCCAAGTACCCCCCTATGAACTCCCTGGGCGTTTATTTTTCAGCCGACCTTTACCCTGGACACTGTTTGGGGGGAGGTGGCGTTCATTGGAGGGCGGGAGCGTTCATAAATTCAACCACTAAATGGCGTCGCAGCAATGCTGAGCAGACCCAATCATCGTGAGTTGGACTTGAAAATTAAACAGCTATTGGGCGGGTTGCATAAAGCAGTCGCAGCTGCGATCGTCGCAAGAAGGCAGCTACAATCGCAAGTGACTTGCGAGAGTCGCGAATACGACTCACGCAAGTGGTCGTTGCATGAAACGATTTACGATAAACCCCTGTACGACTCTCGTAACTGCAGACTCAACCTGAGTCGCACTTTCCGAGTGACGAATTTTTAAAGTGGTTTTCAACCAATAATAAAGTTTTCAACCAAAAAATCGCTGCGAGAGCCTCGATCGCAACTGCAATCTTACGATCACGCCATTGCGGCAGTCGCAAACTTTTATGCAACCGGCTCCCTGGTTCCAATCGCTTTCTGCGGCGGCTAAACATTGGCCTAAGGTCTAGGAACTAAGGACTAAGGTTTTGGACTAAGGGGGGAGGGGGAGAGAAAAGCAAACACCTGCGCGTTGCAGGTCAAAGTGCTGGCGACCCAGTTCAACCGGACGATCATGACGGCCCAGGCCGTGCTCGCTGGCCTCTTCCCGCCCAAGGGGGACCAGAGGTGGTCGGAGACGCTAGAGTGGCAGCCGATACCGATCCACTCGCCACTGCCCTTCTACGTGCGGCGCGGAGGAGCCACTCCTTCCCCGACAACAAAATTGAACGGTGTTTTTATTTGTAGCCAAACTGTCCGGCGGCCATGAAGTCGGTAGGCGATCGACTGGCGTCGTCCCAGAGGGTGCGAAGGGCAAACGAGGAGAACGCGGACTTCCTTCGGTTTCTCTCGAGACACAGCGGCGAGAGCGTCACCGGTGTCTCGGCCATTAGAAGCGCGGTTCTCGACTCGCTCAATTCAATCGTACGCCCGCCGAGTTCGAGGACTCGAGGAGCAGCGCGGCAGCGTCGTCCCTCGGCAGGCCGCGCACCCCGAGACGCACGAGATGCCGAGCTGGGCGACGGAGGAGACGCTGGCCAAGGCGAGACGTCTGGCGGACGTCGAGCACGGCGTCTGGCTAGACGACAACGAGGTCGCGGTGAAGCTGTGGGGCGGCCCCATGTTCGCTGACGTCCGCCAACGACTGCTGGCCATCCGCGACAACACCGCGGATCCGCGCCTCAAGCTCAGCATTCACTCGGCGGTACGTTGTCGCCCTCTCTCTCTGCGCATGCGAACGAGAGATGACCATCTGGGACGGACGGACGGACGGACGACGCGCGTCCGATGGCGGCTGCACTTCAGCGTAGCCGCCACCTCCCCCAGGATCGGGCTGACTGGCTGTGTCTCACAATCTCGCTAGCAGCGGCCGATTGTGACCAGAGAAGTGGTCCACACAGACACAAACGAACAAAATTACGATCGCGGCACGGCGCGCGTTCGGCCCTTCAGCACGACACGTCCGTCGCGATGTTCTTTGCCGTCGTCGGCTTGCCTTCGACGCCCTATTGCGAGTTCTCGGCGGCCGTCATGCTCGAAGTGTACAAACGAAGCGGCACGGGCGAGCTAGCAGTGAAGGTTGGTGCGTGCGTGGGTGCGCGACCGCTGTCGTAGCGTACGGCCTACTAGTAGTAGAGAATCGGCCTCTCGCGCGCACGGTTCGATTCTTGACGGATCCACTAGATCAAAGACTTCCCTTTCGATGGGTTTTCTCGCTCCGTTGCTGCCCTAGATTCCAAATGGCGTTCTTCCAAATGTCTTTGGCCAATCACTCGGCTCTAGGCGGCAAGGCTTCTTGAGGGTGTATGATGGGCCATTGACGACCTCCTAGCGTTGCCCCAAATCCAACAACAACAACAGCCGCTGTCCTCGTGGCGACGCGCGTTGCAGTTGTTCTACCGCAACGGGACGGGCGCAGAGCCGTTCGAGTTGGAGATGCCCCACTGCCGCTGCCCCTGCACCCTGGACAAGTTCCTGGACGGCACCGCCTACTTGGAGACCGAAGACTGGGAGGGCGAGTGCGCGCTTCGTCAGGGACGCAAATAGATAGAGTGGCGTAGGAGAACGATTGAGCGGCCGGTTCCAGTATCATCGCTTAAGCCACGCAACGAAGAATTCATTTTGCCGCGAACAACTGCGCCGTTGGTGCACGAGTTTGTAACTCAGTAAATCTTCTGCGCGTTGCTTCAATGCAGGCCTTTCAAACTAGATACTTGGTCATCTTGTAGGTGATGCTGCAATGGGAATAACGGTTTCAGTAGGTTGCGTGTTTGTCTTGGCAAGAGCGACATTCTCAAAGTACTAACGTGACAGTGGAGGCATCGTCCCGCTCGGCCTTGACGGTCTGCGTGGTGGTCACGCCCGACGTGAGCTCTCCCAGCTGGTACGCTTTAGTGAACCTGTGGATGAGGTCGTTGGAACTCACGGAGTCGACGTCGACCAGCGTGAACTTGAGTCGAAGCTCTTCCTGAACAGTGCGTGCGTGCGTGCCGGTGCGTGCGTTCGTGCTTTTCGGTTTAACCAACGTACATCCTTTTTGAGGATTGGCTGAAACGGATTCGTCATCTCCCCGTAGGTCTCGCCCAGCTCGAACTCGAACGAGTCGGCGTTGTTCTTGAGCACACCGGTGTCGACTAGGACGCCGTCGGCGTCGCACTTTTGCGTCGGACTGCCTTCGCTGAACCGGGTTCAAAACTGAGGAGAGTGTATGTGCACACTTTTTTTGCTCGTGGTAAATGCACGGACGGAACGGGCGAACGGAATGATGGAGGGACGGAGACGGACGTGACGCACGCACGTGCCCGCACGCACTCGCACGCACGCACGCACGCCAAGCACGCAAGCACACACGCACGCACGCACGCTCGCACACACTCACTCACGCACGCACGCACGCCGGCACGCAGGCACGCACGCACCTGCCCGCTTTGCCAGTCTCGGCGCAGATCTGGAGCTGCATGTCGCAGTGGAGGTACTTGCCGAAGCAGAGAGCGCAGTCGCACCTCTTCACCGCGAGCGCGTCGCAGCAGCCTCCCGAGTAGGTCTGCCCCCCGGGCACGTCGAGTTTCAAAAATTCGATCTTCATCTTGATCTTCGCCTCCGCGGCGGCGCACTCCACAGCAAGTGGGAGCGTCAGCGAAGCCAGCGCCATGGCCAACTGGAACGTGCGTGCGGGCGTTACATGTGGTCATACCTGTAACCGGGTCTGTGAGAGTGGGGGGTGGGGTAGCTAGCCGATTTTGGGTGGGGGTCTCTGGAGCAAAAGTGGGGGGTAGCTGGCCATGTTTTGACTTATACTTATACTTTTTTGGTCAAAAATGGGAATAAATAGGCTATACACAGTGTTATTTAGCTGTTTTGTGGTCATATAACACAAAAAAGCACTGAAAAAGACCAACATTTACTCACTTTTATCGTTTTAGACAGAGTGAAAATCCCTTGGGAAAATTCTGGGAGGGGGGTCGGGGGGGGGAGTTGGGTGGGTGTTGGAGAAATAGTGGGGCCCCCACAGCCCCCCCCCCCCCAGTTATAGGTATCCATGTGGTGTAGTAACCGTAATCAAACCCTACATTTATTGTCGTATGCCACCAACACATTTGTAGTGGTGAAATATTGAGATTTTTACATTGCAGAAGCGCTGAACAACAGCAAATTCACTTCATCGAGTACACGTCTTCCAAGCTCACCAGTAGACAGGTCATTTTCCCAGCCATTATTTTCTTTCAAATGTATCTCTCAATTTGTCGACACACAAAACTTGCGAGAATATTGTGTCGAGAGAGAAGTGGCACCAACGAAAGCACAAGGTATGTGGTCGTTCGGCTAATGTCAGCACAGGTGCGTGCGGCGCGCCATCGGATTAAGTTATCACTTTCTCGCAACGGAGGTGGGCGTGCCTATTACCGTAAGTCCTCCAATAGTGCCCCCGAACACTATACTTTTAACCTCTCTTTACCCGGTGGCACTATTGGAGTTGTATTGCGTTCCTCAGGTGATTAACTGCTTGACTTGTGTTTCTGTATAACGCAAAAAATGCATGGTACTTCTTGCGCCTGGGGCACTATTGGAGAAGGGGCACTATAGGAGGGTTTATGGTAGCAACGCCCTAAGGATTTGCGCAAAGTCGGCAGGGGCAACGCATAACTTACCACACGCTTGCGCGCCTGCTGTCCGATAACCGACAAACACATGAGGTAACGTGGTGCTTGTGTGGGCTAGAGACAGTCAGATGTGAACACGCCAGTTGTCGGAGAGGATTGGGACCAAAAATGTACATTGTACTTGTTGTGTCTTGGTTGTGGCTCGCGCACGTTAGGTCCTGTACACGAGCTTTATTTTCCGTATTGTGTCAACGGAGCGAGACCAAACACCAACTGCCTGGCCTGCGCCAGAGAGGCGAAAACAATCAAGGCGATGGGGCGCAGGCGGCGCCCTTAGACAATAGGCCCGCAAGCGTGAGAGCGTGCGGGCAACGAGAGGCACACAGAGGGGCCAGCGGATGATTGACGGATGGGCGCCACTTGAGGCGCCTTGACGCGCCGACGCTCTGGGTCGCGTACACATTGTAAATACAGAGCGCGCAGCAGGGCGACGACTACGGTACTTACAATGTATGTCCGGATACATCACTATCTCCCCCTCCTTTTGTCGCAGCTTTTCAAGGCGAAAAGCGAGAAGGGGGTTTGCCGAAGTTTGGACGTTGGGAACGACGCGAAGACGCTGGTTTGGTGCCAGCCGAATGCAGGAGGCTCGGCTGAGATGGCGTGTAGAAACGACGAATCTTGCGCGCGTTCCAGATTTGTCCGTTGTCAAGGCGATAGGTCCATTGTCCCAAAACGGCAGCGACGCGAATGGGTGCGGACCATGGGGACTGCCCTTTGAGGACTTGAGAAGGCGGGCGTCGCGTGATAACCATGTCGCCCACACAGTAAGGTCCACGGTTGGTCAAGTGAGGCATGGGGACCGGTTCTGGGTCTGCAGGAGGGTCCGTAGCTGGAGACGTTGGTGGGTCAGCCGACGCGGTTGTCACAGCCGCGGTGGCACGT